>JAVLUX010000048.1:18632500-18747500 GCA_032164185.1 Moxostoma hubbsi
AAAGTAAATCTCTTCTATCTGTCTTTCATTCTTCTAGACAGTTAGACAGAATCTATCCACTGTATATATCGGTTTAGACGGATACACAGATAATCTGTCTGTCTGTTTAGATGAATAAACTGATTGTATGTCTCTGTCTAGACAGTTAGACAGTTAATCTGTCTGTCTGTCTGTCAATCTATCTAGATTATCTATCTTTCTATTTGTCTGTCTGTCTAGATGGATTGACAGATAATATGTCTGTCTGTCTAGACAGATAGACAGGTAATCTCTCTGTCTGTCAATCTATCTAGGATATCTGTCTGACTGTCTGTCGGTCTAGACTCGGATAGATAGATAGTCTGTCTGTCTGTCTATTTGTCTATATTGATGGATAGACAGATTGTGTATCTATCTGTTTGTCTGTCTGTCTAGGTGAATAAACAGATTGTCTGTCTGTATATATGTCTGTCTGTCTGTCTGTCGGTCGGTCTAGACTGATAGACAGATAATCTGTCTGTCTGTCTGTCTACATGAATAAAAACAGATTGTCTAGATGGATAGACAGATTGTGTATCTATCTGTTTGTCTGTCTAGATGGATAGACAGATAATCTTTCTATCTAGGCTTTTTATCTGTCTGTCTGTCAGTCTAGACTGATAGACAGATAATCTATCTGTCTAGTTGAATAAACAGATTGTGTATCTGTCTGTCTGGATGGATAGACAGACATTATCTGTCTATCTATGTATATCTGTCTGTCTGTCTAGCTGAATAAGCAGATTGTCTGTCTGTCTTTGTGTCTGTCTGTCTGTCTAGATGAATTAGAAGATTGTCTGTCTGTCTGTCTGTCTGTCTTTGTGTCTGTCTATCTGTCTAAACAGATAATCCATCTACTTTTCTGTCTAGATGGATAGACCGATTATCTGTTATCTGTCTGTCTAGATAGATGGAAGTCTATCTAAACAGATAGTCTGTCTGTCTGTCTGTCTGGGTGGATAGACAGATCATCTGTCTCTGTCTTGATAGATGAACAGATAATATGTCTGTCTCTCTATCTACCTAGGCGTCTATCTAAAAAGATCACCTCTCTGTCTGTATGTCTGTCTATATATCTAGACAGATACTCTTGGTTGTCTGTTTAGACAAATTGACAGATGATCTGTCTGTCTATCTAGATGTCTATCTATCTAAACAGATAATTTATATGTCTATATACAGTATCTATACGGATACACAGATTGTCTGTCTGTCTAGATGTATAAATGGATCATTTGTCTGTCTGTCTGTCTGTCTGTATGTTTGGCTCTCTAGACGAATAACAGATTGTCTCTAGATGGATGCACATAGTTTGTCTCTCTGTCTGTCTGCCTAGACGTCTAGCTAAACAGATAGTCTTTCAATCTACCTCTCTATCTGTCTGTCTGTCTGTCTGTCTGTCAGCAAGTGCTGAGCTCAGTGAAATGAAGTATAATCTATAAGGCCGTCTCTTTTCCTCTCTTCTTCAGCCATCTATGATGTCGATGAAGAGCAGGAGAAGTTGGATCTGGAACCGGACTTCCAGTACATTCCTGAGACTTCAGGTCTCGGCCAGACTCACTCAGAGGCCGACAGTCTGAAATCCTCCATACAGCTGCTGAAAGACGGTCTGTCCAGCGGTACAGTTCTTGCACAGTTCGATGTAAGTTACCTAACATTTATCCAACCACTATCTAACGTTGAGAATAAAAGCGTGGACCTTTTTTTTTCAAAGATGTTCCGTTGCTTTAGATCCATTTTGAGCTTATTTTCTACCAGTTATATAATTTCTGTTTTCTTTTAAAGCTTCCTTGATTATTTCCTGTTTGCAGAGTCTGCTGTTTTTATGCCATGAGCTTGTGCACTAAGCTTGAGCTACATTTAGTTGTTTATTAATGACAATAAAATTGGGATTTAATGAGACAAACATCCTGCAAATATAAACAAACAGCATCAAGTTCAAGTTAAGTTCATGCTGTTTTTGCATACATGCACACATGAGACTTTGCTTAGAAATGTGCTTCATACAAGCTCATAAGAGTCTAAATATAGGCAGAAATTGTTTATGGATCCCATAACTTTACCTTCAATGTAAACGCTTATTTTTCCTTCCCTAGCAACTATACAGGAAACGGCCTGGGATGTCCATGTCATGTGCTAGATTACCGCAAAACGTCTCCAAAAATCGTTATCGGGACATTTCTCCATGTGAGTACCGGTACCTGCTTTATATTCGACAAAATAATGCTTAATAACAAGATTGTCTGGAAATTCTGAACTGTTTGACTTTTATAACACAGATGATGCCACTCGAGTTGAATTGAAGGGGGCGGATGATTATATCAATGCAAATTATATAAACGTGAGCATTCTTCTGTTCATTTTTTCTTAAAGGTCTCCTCGTAACCATTGAACAAGTGTGTTTATATAAAATATATGTGTGTAATTGTGTATTTGTAGATGGAGATTCCTTGTAAAAGTGAGATAAAGCGATATATCGCTTGTCAAGGGCCTCTTCCTGGTACCTGCTCTGACTTCTGGGAGATGGTGTGGGAACAGAGCGCCGCCCTAGTGGTCATGCTCACAACGCAAGTTGAACGCGGCAGGGTATGACTACTGCAAAACTAAAAAGACGCTATGACCACACACACAATGCAGGGAAAATGTAGCATATATATATATATATATATATATATATATATATATATATATATATATATATTAAAATGCATTTATGACAACATGAATGCAAAATAGACCATATCTACTTTTTAAATCAATGATCTTGAGCTTATTGTGCCTGATTTGAAGGGAAAAAATAATTTTATTTAGATCATCTTAAGTCACTGAAATGGCTTTTCTTCTCTGCTGACATCATCAAGTCTGTGTGGGCGGGGAAAAATTATATTAACCAATAAAATCACAGTAGATAAGATCTTTTATCTTCATCTTTATAAGCATTTTTGTCTGTGCTGGTTGCCGTAAATATTACATGTCAGCAAATATATTTCTTTTAGGTGAAATGTCATCAATATTGGCCAAACTTTTCTGCAAGTGGCACTTACGGGGGCTTCCAGGTGACGTGTGTATCGGAGGAAGGGAACGCCGCGTACCTGCTCAGAGATTTGACCCTTACGCACCTGGAGGTGGCGTACCTGTCCTGCTTTTATTCCTTAATTTTGTAGATCAGTGCATATTAATTTGATTGTGCATTAAAACGACTAAGAACGCGAATCTGTGTTTGCGTACAGAGTAACGAAGAGAGACACATTTGTCAGATGCAGTACTTGGCGTGGCCGGATCACGGCGTACCGGATGATTCATCAGACTTCCTGAACTTTGTCAGTCATGTACGCAGCAAACGAACCGACACAGATGAGCCGGTGGTGGTTCATTGCAGGTCGGTAATGTCTCGACAACATCACCACAACATTGAATAAACGTAACGCAATCTGAAACGCACATAAATTAAATCTTAATATCGTAATCGTTGACTATTACAGAATAACATGACAGAGTAACATTGACCCCCTCCCCATTCTCTTGCAGCGCTGGGATTGGTCGAACCGGCGTTCTTATCACCATGGAGACAGCGATGTGTCTGATAGAGAATGGGCAGTCAGTGTATCCCTTGGACATCGTAAGAACCATGAGAGACCAGCGTGCTATGATGATCCAGACTCCAGTGAGTGTGTGTGTGTGTGTTTGTCGACTATCTGTTTAATATCCGGTCCTCTTTCCAAATCAAGGCTAGGAGTAAACATAATTTTTCCGCGTGCAATTCCGTATCGCGCACGGTCAAGCGCTCAGCCTTTCAAAGTATACTCTTTTGCCAGTTAGCCCGTATGAACGAGTTTGAATCATGCACACAACGACCACTTTGCGTTACTCTGTGGCGCAGTCGGCGGGCAGCAAAGAAGCAGACTGTCCGCGAGTCACGTGCACTGTGCAGAAGGGACTGCCTGACCCAAGCACAGTTAATATCATATGCTAAATCAAAGATGGAAACTATTTTAAAGCATTTTCGTAAACTGAAATACAAAAATGTAGTTAATGCAAAGTAAATGAAAAACAGTGGTTGAAAACTAACATTTTTGTTGTTGTTGATCGTTTCCGCATCATGTAGCGGGAAAATTCAACCTCTGTGTTTTCCCGCAAAACAACATTTTTTCAGTTTTGATGCAACTAACCTGGTGAACTTTTGCAAATCCAGCTGCCATTTCTTCCTCAAAATCATTGTAGCAGCTTGGGAATTTTTAAACGCAACTATCTTTCCAACTGGGCCAATTAAAAACCTTGATTTTTGGAAATTCCGCAAAATTAGCGAGTCGGAAGTGCAACTCGTGATTTTAGTGGAGCTGTCAATGAATTCAAAATTTTAATCGAATGACTGTAATTACATGACATGCTGATGAATTCAATGAATTAATCACAATTAATTGCATGTATCATTATTTGCTGAAAAAAGCCCCCAAACAAATATAATTTAAAATAAATACATAATAAATCAAATTATATATATATACAGTATATACATGCATATTAGAAGTCAATATACTATGTTTGTTTGTTTTGCAATTGAGTTTTTCATTCTGTCCATTTTTGCGTTCCGTCTGCGATATATTTAGTTGACATAAACGCGATGCCTCTAGAGCATCTCGCCGGTTTGCAATGTCATAAAATGCCACAAGTTAAAAGTAGTTGAAACAGAAAGTCACATTTTGAGATCCCTGAATTACATTGTGTTTCGCCCAGCTATCAAGAACGCGTCCTGTATGAGCGGCTCTCATTCTGAGGCTGTTAAAGTGCGCTGAATGCCCACTGCTGACGCGGTTCGTAAAAACACATTACATGCACTTCTATTTCGAATAGCTCTGATGGTAGGAAAATACGTACTTTTATTATGGAATTTATGTACGGGTCAGGATGCATGAGTCATTTCAGACATTTTTTTAATTTATTTTTTTATGTAATTACTCTATATTTACTCTACTATTTTTGTTAGCAATAAGCACAAGATGGTCCATTAACAATCTGTTAAGCTTAAACAATATTTTATTAATTATAGTGCAAATGAATCACTTGATGTCCAACATTTGTGTGTGTGTGTTTCCAGAGCCAGTACCGATTCGTCTGCGAAGCGATTCTGAAAGTTTACGAGGAGGAGATTGTAAAACCATTTGAGACTGAAACTCCCAGTGAATAGGAAGAATGAACGGTTCCCTTCAGTATTGCTGAGGTTCTTCTGTGATTTACAACTACTGCCAGTGAGAACTGCGCTCGGCTCACTATCTCCCCCTGCTGGACGAGGCCGCCTGCAAGCTAGAATCCAGTCGAAAAAGCACTATTGCACTTTACAACGACAAACAATGACTTAAGGGGATTTTTCGTTTTTTTTAAAAGTTTCAGGTAACTGATTAATAGGTACTGTTAATAAAAGAAACTTGCTTTTGCTTTCGTGCCAAAAGCTGAAATGAGCCACAGTCCGTGTCAGAATGAACTTTCGCAACTAACGACAACTTTTTACATTTTCCTTGCTTTTTTTTTTTTTTTTTTTTTAAACAATGTACTTAAAAACAACGGGTGCTTACCCCTTTCTCTTTCTTTTGTCCTGACTGTGTCTGTTATCGTGTTAACTGTTACGTTTAAAAGTTGAAGTGTGTAACTTCTGCGCAACTAGTGGCACCAAACGGAATTGCAGGAGTAATGACATTTTCAAAAAACTCAAACAAACAGATAGTCTCGCCCCAAACTCACGCTATTGGTCGAGTCAACCAATGCTCAAACGAACAGAGGAATGTTTTGAAAGCACCTTGTTGCTTGCTGTCTCTGCATATTGAGCTGGGCTAAGCGAAGTATTTTAACATTACACACTTCAGCTTTAAGTTTGAATTAACTTGAGTTTTCTCTGAAGTATGTCAACGAAAGCATTCAGCCGCTGAACGAACTCTTCAGCTTTTACGATTAGCCCCTGCGCTTTGAAGATAGTCTCATCGTTTGTTACTTTATACATTTTCAGTGGGAATATTACAGTTCTCTCTAAATTTACTGAAGTTAACAGGCACCAGCTTTGAGTCAGCTACGTCGAAAATGAGTCATGCTGACTATGTTTCTCGCTGCCAAATTTCACTGCTGTTTGCCTCAAACCGATTGGTGGGCTGCTTTGACTGATTGACTATTTATTGCGAGGGCATGAGTTGTATGCAAAATAACTGTCGTCTTTATTGTTAAATATGCCACAGGCAGCTGTTTAGCTCTTCGATCCATGTCAGCAGGGTCTTAGAAGGTTTTTATTTGAAATGTAAAGCTGTGAATTTCACGTTTGCTTCATTGACTGAGACTGGAAACGCTTTTAATCGAGAGGTATTTTGGACGTAAACATGTAAAATTAAAATTTTCAATAAGTCGTCCATCGTTCCCTCTGGTCAGTTTGAACACATTTTTATCTTGCTTTCCTGTTGAAAGTATCTAAAACACCTTAAAACAAGAGAAATTAATTTGAGGATTAAAATTGCATGAGATAGTAAGGCTTGTTTTCCTAACCCAATGGCAAAATAGTCATTTTTTTTTTTTTTTTTTGCTCATCTTTGTTTTATGGGTTTATGCTTAAAACAAGAAAAGAAGAAAAAAAAAAGCTATTTGCCAGCAATAGAGCTATTCTCTGAAAACAAGCCTTTAATATTTAATGTACATTTTTCTTCTAAAGTAAATTTATCTTGTTTTGAGTATGTTTAGATGTTTGTTTGTTTTTACTGGAAAACGTGGAAAATTCTGATTAAAATATTATTATTATTATTATTATTATTATTTCTTAATTTTCTTTATTTTTTTGCAGTGCAAATCATCACACTGTCTCAGATGTTCATTCCCTGACTTTTATTGCAAGCAATGGATCATCTTAAGGTTATATTTCACGTTCTTGACCAAGTAGAAATATCTCTGCTCTCCCTAAAAGTACAAATTGAAATTCTGCTTATCATTGATTATGCATATCATGGACTATCTCTTATCTTACTGGTTACATATTAGCTACTGCCTGCAATATACTCTATCATGTGTAAGTGGTCATCTCTGCAGCTGTAGAACACAGATGATGGCCTGGAACTCATAAAGTTTTATTCACCGCAAGTGCAGGTGCAATTTGCCAAATTTTTACTAACCCTTGTGGATCTGCACTTTTAGCCAGTAACGATCATTGGGCCTTATTCATGAAAAGTGCAAAACAAATTTCATTGTAAATTGTTCTAAAAATGTTCTCATGGAATTCGTCAATGCTGCGATTTACGCAAGAACGGTCCTACGAACAATTTGCACAAATTTGTTCTCGTGTTTCATGAATGAGGCCTAATTCATTTCACCTTAAATAATATTTTACGGTGCGTAATCGTGAAACGTAAAGTTATAATTTTCCACATTTTTGAGGGAACAAATGTTTTTGAACTACGCCGCTGACAGAGCATTTACCTTTTTAACGCGATGCTCCAGATCATCTCAATTGTTTATAAACATTTTACGAACATGACTTCTATGGCACTTCTGGTCGTTAAAGAGCTAAAGTACGTTGTACAATGTTTCGCGGTGCCGTTGCGTAAACTATTTGGCGTCAAGGACCAATCTCGCCCACCGTTTTGAATGTGAGCCGATTTTGCTTCAGTGTACGTCGTTATAGCGCAGCAGATAGATATTTACTACCAATGTCTCATTGGAAGTCGTGGTATTTTTTTATTTAAAGAAAAAATCAACGAAAAAAATGACAGCACTTTGCAACTGAACACGGTTATCCGCTGTGCTACTGTAGAATTTATACTGTGTGAGATGGGGAAAAATATGCTGTTTAATTATATTTATGTTGGACATTTTGTCGAATACAGGGAGGGGGGGGGGGCTCTTAACTACATAGTGTCATATGTGAGATATTTGTAAATATGATGTGTTATATTAAAAGGGTTCTGAAAAGATAACATGGTTGTTTTTGTTAGTACGTTTTTGAATTGTTTAGTAATACCTTTTGTATATATTATAGTTGTGTTTGTGTGTTGGTACAGTGTGTCTGAGAGAGCGAGCGTATGTCTTATGTACAGACTGTTATGTTTTACACTCATTTTTTGGCTCTTGTGAGATACATCGAATCAAATCTAATACAGTGTTGTTTGTGAAAAATATTTGGATCTCCTCAATGAAATGAAAGAAAGAACACATTCAATTCCGCAGCATGTACTTTTATTGTAGATTGTACGCTATACACGAGGTGTTAAACAGGAATAATTTAGATCAGATTTAGACCGAAAATATATGCCGCCATTTAGGGTTGTCTTTGTTGCTGTTTTCACTTCTTCAAAACCTCGACGTCGACATCCTCAGTGCGAGAAACAACCTTTCCGTCAATCACCTCTTCGATTACGGTGCGCACGCGCTTGGTCACCACTGGTTCATCTGTAGAGGAAAAATAAAAACAGCACCGATTACCATCCCATAATCACTTTCCAAAGAGAATAATGTTAATTTCATAATAAAGCAGTTGATTTAAGTGAACAAACATTTAAATAATTTTATATGTGTGTATATATATATATATATATGTGTGTGTGTACATAATTAATGACAAATGATTAATGTCAATAATACAATTAAATTCTAAACTATGAAAAATATATTTTATATAAATTATATATATATTGTATTTAAATATATATTTTTATTTAAATATTCAGTGTAAAATATTTTATCAACATATTATATTTGATATTTAATATATGAATAAATAATATACTGTATATTTACACATACAAACATTATATTTATATAGTTTTTAAATACCATTTAATTTTATTATTTTATATATATTATAATTAATAATAATGTCAATAATACAATTAAATTCTAAACTATGAAAAATAATTTGTATACATTTTATTTATATTGTATTTAAATATATAGTTTATTTAAATATTAAGTGTAAAATATTTTGTCATCAACATATATTTGATATTTAATATATTAATAAAATATATATATATATATATAAAAGAGAGAGAGAGAGAGAGAGAGGGATAGATAGATATAGGACACATACAAACGTACACACATAAACATTAGAATAACACTTACGTTTGGGGGGTGGAGCTACAATCTCTACAACCTTGATGGTCTGTCTCCTGGAAAAAATGTTTTTTTAATAAAGTTTCTTTCATCACAAATTTGCAATATTTTGTTTTGTATTTACATACTATCGTAAACAAAAGTGGTTATATACCTTATTGCCCGGTAGATGGCGCTCTTTGCATCTACTCTAAGCTAACAAGCTATTATTATCTCCAAGGCTTAGTTAGTATGCACTTATTGTACAGTACAGTATATGTCTTACTGAATGTCCTCTCCGTCCAGAAGTCTTCTGTACTCTGCGATCTCCAGCTCTAGTCTGGTCTTGATGTCCAGGAGCAGTCTGTATTCATTGCCCTGTCTTTCGATGTCCATGCGCATTTGAGAAAGCTCCGCCTCCAGACCGTGAATGACTTGCTGCAATTGGTTGAGCTGAAGGCTGTACCGTGACTCAGTCTCTGACAGTGTGCCCTCCAGAGCCGCTTTCTGTCCAATCAGAGCAGAGAACGAGAGTGAGAAGTTAGGGTTACACACATTGGTGCAAATATTGCTCCCTCTAGTGGGAAGTGGTTTTAGAGTCAATATTTACCAGCGCTAAAACAAATTTGGGTGTAAAACAACAGTTAAGGGCCGGTGATGCATCTTCGGTCAATTAAAGCTCCCTCTAGTGGTAGCATAGACTATCTAAATTGTTGCATAGTTTAATTAAAACTTGAACAAATTTTAAAGTGAAAGAAGCGTTATTGACACAAATAGTGCTCCCTCTAGTGGGACATTTTTACTCATAGCTGGTACAAATTTAAGCAGAAAAAAACAGGGTGGCGCTACATTTAAAAGCGCAAGTAGTGCTCCATCTAGTGGTTGCTGATAGTACTGAAAGTGTTTTAACAATTGAATTAAAGCTAATATTTTTAAAGTGAAAGCGAAACATACCATGCTATGTTGAGACTGTAGTTCGATCTCCAGGGATTGGAGCGTTCTCCTGAGCTCGCTGATTTCACTGCGGGACATTGAGAGGTCTTCTTGTCTGGTGGAAACCTGCTTGTTTAGTTCGTCAAACTGCAAGGAAAGAGATCGGAAGTCAACGTCCATTTCTGGCTATCCCTGACTAGTTAATTAAGAACATGCGAGTGTGCCTTTTATGAATTTGTGTCTGCACTTACTTTGCCCTTGTACCAGGTCTCCATTTCTCTGCGGTTCTTCTCTGTGATGCCCTCATACTGCTGTCGGATCTCCTCCATGATACGGGCCAGGTCTTGCTGTGGGGCAGCGTCCACCTCAACGTTTACGGTGCTGGAGGACATCTGTGCACGAAAAGCTGCTATCTCCTACAAAGCAGCAATATAGCCATTTCATTATAGAGCTGTATTACTTGTGCTGTTTGTAATATTAAGTATAAACCGCAAAACTGTTGGGGTGGGAAGTTTTTAGGGGCTTTTTTAGGGGCTTTTCAGCTGATCAGCTGCAGTGGTAATAGAGGGGAGGGGCATTCACATTCTAGAGTGTTTGATTGGATAAAACTTTGGATACGTCCCTGAGTGCAAGATGATGTCATCAATATTTTTGGTCCGTTTTTCCCAGAGAACGACTACGTTTAAAATTGCATATCTGCTAATGGTAAAACAAATGATCGATAACTGGGAATACGTTAGCATATAGGTGCCCTCAAAACAACACCAAATGTTTTCGAAAAGGTTTGGAAAGATTATTGGTGTTGTGGATCGCCAGTTAAAGATCTGACCTCATTCCGCCAAGTTTGGCCCTACCTAGGCGGCCAAAAATCCAAATCGTTCACGTTTTTTGGCCTCACCTCTGCATGGTTCTTCTTGAGGTAGACCAGCTCCTCCTTCAAACCCTCAATCTGCATCTCAAGGTCAGAGCGGTTCATGGTCAAATCATCCAGAACTTTCCTCAGGCCGATGATGTCTGCTTCCACGGATTGACGCATGACCAACTCGTTCTCATACCTGAGACAGCCAAGAAAAGCATCGGTGAGGAACCCAGACAAACACAAGTGTCTACAGTCCTTTAAAATGTTGGGAGTGACATTAACAAGCTCTTAAAGTACAACCCAAATAATACACCTCCGGAAAAAAACCCCAGACATACTTAGACTGATGCAATCACCCAAAATAAGACTATTAAGCAAAGTACAAACTTAAAATAGCTCCGCTTCTTTTAAGCAGGCGAATTGGAAGGGAAAGGTTTCTGTTTGTTGTACTAACTTGACTCTGAAGTCCTCGGCTGCCAGTTTGGCATTGTCGATCTGAAGGATAATTCTGGCATTGTCCTGGCTGGCGATGTAGATCTAAAGAAGACAAGCAGACAATGAACATTAATATCCGACTTACAAAGGTAAACCAAACCGATTTGAACAGTGTAAACCTCTGACGTATGTCTTATAGACCTATAAATCGACATTGTAACTGAATTACGTATACATAAGTTAATTATTATATTATTTATAGTATCAAATGGTTAGAGAGATACCAAACACTTGATAAAGAACACATGACTTTGTTAAATTATAACCCTTCTGTTGGCTCCTTTAATCTTAGTTTTAGTTTTAGTTTAATTAGGACCCCATGCAGTCTGTATGATTGTACAAAAAACTAAAATCAGTTTCTATTTCATATATAGGCTATAATGTTTATATATATAGTATATATTAATGTATAACTAAGATCTCAGTTTCAGTATTATCAGATTCCTTTACTGTGTATAGGATCATAAAAACACCAAAATCCTTAATTTTCCACTTTATAGGAACACTGGATTTTTTTCCATTTATCTACCATACTGTGTATATACTAAACCAAAACTTAGTTTCCATTTGATTGGAACACAACTTTATTTAGCCTAGATATTTTGTAGATCTATAAGATTACTGTAAGATTCACCTTTTTGCGGAGATCGTCAATGGTGGCATAATAGTGGCTGTAGTCTTTGCTGACAGGGGCACTCTTGTCATACCACTCGCGGATCTGGCGCTCCAGTTGCGCATTGGCTTTCTCCAAGGAGCGCACCTTCTCCAGGTAACTGGCGAGACGGTCGTTCAGGTTCTGCATGGTGGTCTTCTCGTTGAAATTGTGTCCGAACACAGTGTCGCCTCCGCCGAGCGCACTGGCCAGATCGAAACCGCTCCTGCTGCCCTGTGCGTAAGAGACGCGCACGCTGGACCCCCCTGCGCCTCCATAGACACTTGGCGCAGTGCCGACGGAGATGCGCTTGGAGTATCCACCGGTGAGCGAGTGAGACGAGAAGAGGCGAGAGCTGGAGCTAGAGAAGTTCTTACGCGTCATTGTCTGAGTCATGATTTCTGTGCCTGTGGCTCTGGCGCTTTAAACTGGTTACACAGTTGACAGCTCCTTAATGGTTTTAGAGAGCCAGGGATGTTTATATACAGTTCAACAAAGGGGTGTGGTGATTTCGCCTTATTTACCGTAATGATTACCAGGTAAGCGTCAAATAGTGATTAGAATGAAAAATAAAAGGGCCAAGCACAGAGCCTTGGGGCACGCCTAACCTGATAGACATGATTTATGCATGGACATCAATTCTAGTGGTAATTCCCTAAGATTTATTGTTTTAAGATAGACATAGAAACTTGGCTTTCATTAAAAACAGTTATACTGTAGGTTTAGTTTAGCAGAGCAGTAGTTTCTGTAGGCTTAAAGGAATATTACGGGTTTAATGCAAATTAAGCTCAATCTACAACATTTGTGGCATGTTTATTACCACAAAAATGTACTTAGACTTGTCCCTCCTTTTCTTTAAAACAAGCAAACAAGAAAAAATCTATGTTATGGTGAGGCACTTACAATGGAAGTGAATGGGGCCAATATTCAGAGGGTTTAAAGGCAGAAATGTGAATCTTGTAATTTTATTTTTAAAAAAAAAACACTTTAATTTTCTGTTAAAACGTGTGTCTTCTTTGAACTGTGGAGTTGTTTAAATCATAATTTTTACAGTCTTTTTAGGGTATGTCGTCATGGCAAAGAATTTGTAAAATTGGATACAGTTTTACAATAAAAGGTTAGTAGGCAATTGTATCACACTGAAAGGATGGTAACACTCATTGTTTGAGATTTGTGTCTGTACTTTTGAAACCGTGAGTGTTTTTGACTCCTGCCAGGTCTCCTAAGCAACCAAATTGGCCTGGTTGCTAGGGAGGCTAGAGTCACATGGGGTAACCCCCTCGTGGTCACAATAATGTGTTTCTCGCTCTCAGTGGGGCGTGTGGTGAGTTGTGCGCGTATGCTGCGGAGAGTAGAGTGAAGCCTCCACACGCACTATGTCTCCGCGGTAACACGCTCAATAAGCCACGTGATAAGATGCACGGATTGACGGTTTCAAACGTAGAGGCAACTGCGATTCGTCCTCCGCCACCCGGATTGAGGTATCTATGTGTAGGTACCACATTTTCTTTTGTTTCCCTCCCCTTGTCCCCTCCACTGATCCAGGTAGAAGGGGATGACCTGCCGGCAGACGGGGCCCAAGGCATGTAATAAATCATAAATCTAAAACAATTTACATATCCAAATTTGCAATTCTTCTTTAATTATTATAGCCTACATGCAGCTATTATAACCTTTTATAATAGAGAAACTAAACATAATTTTTGTTCATTTAATAATTCATTTGTCAGTCCACAGGACCATTTTAAATGAACTAGTGTAGGCAAAAAGTTTTGGAAATGTGTTTTTTTTTTTTTTTTTTTTAATTACACAACATAAAATATACAGTTTCGGTTCTGTAAATATACATCAAAAATGTTGACATTGAATTAAAAAAAGTTAATAGACATATGTTTCATATTACATGTCAACAACCAACATCCTATACGGAAACGTATTAGCAAAAGTGACTTTCGTGTCAATTCAGACCGTCTTGTACATTAACAAAAACAAATGTCTGTTAATTGTTATTTATGAACGTTATAAAGCGTTACCCAACCAACTGTACAGCCGGTAGACGGTTCGACCTGTATGGTATGCAGAGAATGAGCTTTGCTATCTTTGCAACTTTGCTATCACTGACCTCCTTGTCATGATCCACACCCTGATTAGTTGTGAATGTGTATGTGAAATATGTAGCCTATCGATTTAACTGATTAGAATATATCAGATCATAATTCTAATCAAACTTAAGTCAGTGTGATCATGGTGTACTATTTAAAGACACATTAGGCTCAGTTAATGTATTTGCCTACCATTATTACGCCAATAAAACTGTATTATATACATGCTCTTCTGTAGGCCCTGTTTGAATGTAGTCATGCTGTAATTCAAAAATATTCAAAAGGGGCCACTAAAGGTTTTTATTATAGATATCAGTGTGTATTTATAACTCTCCTCTGTCATTTAACTTCATCATCAGCAATATTTTCTAAAGTACAGTAGTCTTTAACTACCCCAAAGCCATATACTATACATGTGTGATATATGTGCAGGGCACTGTACAAAGGTGAGGCACAATCATACGGTGTATAAGTGTGATTAAGCTCCATACTGATTCACAACGCATGCACAGTCAAGTCTGCGTGCATATGGCGTTATTTGCCTACAGTCATTTTTAACTTTCCTCTTTGCATGATTTCCCGTAGCAATTGTTTTCTTTTTAGTATTTGCAGTAGCCTAAATCCGTCATTACTTAGTAGTGAGCTCTAAAGAGCCTGACGCACCCTTTGCGTTCGCATGCACTATTGAGGGTGTGGCGCTGCCTCCGCGTTATCTTCCCACTCTTGCAAGCATACCTCAATATATCCAGACCAAATCCATGTCTCCTGTAACCTTTAAGCTTGCTAGCGGTGATACAGGTTTTCATCATCCCACATTACACGCACTTTCACATGTGCGTTCAACCCTTCAACACATCATCAATCCACAGCGCTCCCTTTAAAACACTCGTTTTTGTTGTTTTTAACCATTTGAGTGATTTAGTTTTCCTTAAAAGCAGAGCAGACAGCATAATGGTTATTAATAAGCATTATAATTAATTATATAATTAATAAACAAACACATTTTGGGCACACCAGACTGTGTGTCCTTCCCATACTTCCATTTGTGTAATGTCTGTTTTGAACACTACAATTATTCTAAGAATATAGGCTAGGTGTGTACAACCTTTTTGACTGATGTGTGCATAGATATGAAGATAATACTTCATATTTGTTTTTGTCTTTAGTGTTGACCCTCTGACAATCTAATGACCTTTGAATGAATATTTCCAATGAGTAATGGATGAAGAAGTCCTTGCAGCATTCTGACGTAGTGTTGAAACAAGGCTGTGGTTTCAGGTATGATGCTGGTAGGGGTGAAACCTAATCAAATAACCAATATTTTCGTCTCCATTTTTCCTCAAAGAATAAACAACAAAAAAGTGTTTACTATAAATATAAGATTAAAAAGCTCAACATTAGCCTAGCGACTCTTTGTAAACCCCAGTAAAAACGAAACTTCATAACTTACCGTGACTTTAAAACCTGTTTACACTGTTGTACGAATTTAAACGATTTGGAAGGTGACTTAATGGTCTGAATGATAACAATTGGTGCTACTTGTCAGACAAAGCATAAACAATAAAACAGTTAACTATATATATGAGATTAAAATGCTCTGACGTCAACAATACTTTACCGTAAAAACTTCGGAACTTCCAGTAACTTCCCGTTCTACGTATGTCAAAGGCAATAAGGGCGTCTGTGGCTCAGGTGGTAGAGCGGGACGACTGCTAATCGCTAAACGACTCCACATGCCGAAGTGTCCTTGGGCAAGACACTGAACCCCAAGTTGCTCCCAATGGCAGGCTAGCACCTAGCATGGCAGCTCTGCCGCCATTGGTGTATGAGTATGTGTGTGAATGGGTGATTGAGACACAGTGTAAAGCGCTTTGGTAACCTCTAAGGTTAAAAAAAGTGCTATATAAGTGAAAAACATTTACCATTTAAAGGATTTGGAAGTTATCTTGCTGCTTAATGCAACATGATCACACAGAAAGTTGCCAAGCTGTTTACAAACGTTTCTGGTACCCTAAGATTGACGTAAGCTGACAAACTGCAGTGCAGCATTTCCCACCATACATTTTTGCATCAGTTTCAGTATGTTTACATTCCCACAAGGCTCTACCGGTAGCACATTGGGTCAGCAGCATCAGAGACCTGGGTATGTATCCACATTGAAACCAGGAAGAAATCGAATTTGCATAATCAGTGATGAGCACAATTTGGAGATTGCACTTTCCCCCCTAACATATCATTTTTAGTCCACTATAAAGGGATTAATGGAAAGGAGGAGGTGAGAACCGGCTTAACAATATACTGTAAATAATATTTAATATAGAACTGAACCAAAAAGACAAAACACACACACACACACACAGGTGTCGGACAGCTGCCCGTAAATCTCTCTATGTCGCACTGCCGTCTCCAGTCGGCTCTTATCCCTCTTGGGATAATTAGGAGCCGGAGGTGCGGAATCATGACCTGGCCCCGCCCTCCACCCTGCCACATCCACTAATAGTTGGGTTTAGGTTTCGGGGGGGGGGGGGGGGGGGGGGGGGGGGGGGGTAGAGTCTATAAAACATGCATTCCTAAGCACTGTTTAACATCCCTAATAGCACACGTACATCTCCCAGATATCAATTTTGTGTTTTGATCTGGAAGACGTCTATTTTACGTTGTTTGCTCATCTTCAATACATCTATTAGAGGCATTGTATCCGTTTCCTCTCAGATGTCTATTAGACATTCAGCAGATGTATTTGAGACTTTTATGGTTTAGAGTGTTTGTAAATCTGACCTTTTTATGTTTAGCAGATGTTTATTAGATTGTGATGCTTTCCAGATCAAAATATCTATTACAGACATCACAGGGACGTGTGTGTGCTATCTGGCATGCTATACGGATGAAAAGAACTAGCTTCACAACTAGCTTTTGACGAGCTCTTCTCGACATAAACAGAGCTCACGCATGCCTGTAAGCCCTTCAACACTTTACACTTTGGCCACTGGGGGCAGTGTTTTAAATTTCGGTCAGCATATACCAATTTTTGCTGGAGAAAAGTCGGTCTACTCTTTTCGATTTCACTGTGAGATCAGGCTGCTTAATGTATGAATTATAAAACATGTCGCTACTCAGATAAGATCCAAACTAAATCGCTAAATGTACTTTTGGGAAAGATTCTTTAACAAATACCTACAGTTTTGTAACTGTTTAGATACATACAAGGTTGGGGAGTAACGGAATACATGTAACTGGATTACATATTTAAAATACAAAATATAAGTAACTGTATTCCACTACAGTTACAATTTAAATCATTGGTAATTAGAATACAGTTACATTCCAAAAGTAGAAAAAGAAACAGAAGAAACAGAAATAAACCGTGTGTAAATTGTTAGCTTTACGCTAAGCTAAAATGCAATTTCTAGCCATTTTACATGCACATGTTACCAGACACCATCATATTTTTTTATCAGGAAAATTCACATTAGATCATAATTACTTTTTTTCCAGTAAGACCTTTGATATTAGAGCAAACATCATATTCATGATAATAATTTTTGTATTGTTTACCTGTAAAAATATCTAAAAATCCTTACAACATTAATCTTGTTTTAGAAACAACACTGCATAAGATATTTGGGTTTTTCAGAGAATGTATTTTTAACATGTGTATTTTATCTTACTGTTCTGGAAGAGATTTTATAGTCAAAACAAGTGATAAAATCTACAAGTGCTGAATAAGTAATCCAAAGTATTTAGATTACATTACTGACCTTCAGTAATCTAACGGAATATGTTACAAATTACATTTTACAGCATGTAATCTGTAGTGGAATACATTTCCCAACCCTGGATATATAGTATTTTTATTTATATAGCAAAGGTCAAATGCCAGAAAGGGCAGATTGCAAAGGTCATAATAACACTAAACTAAGCCAAAAACCAACGGTTCATTTGAGCACCCGACCTGTTTGACGAGTCTTCAGTGTCGATCTTTGTGCCCATCCTTGTTTTGGTGTTTAACCAAAGACGCTCCTACATAATTATTTTCTGAGACTTGCAGGCTGTTTTCTCGCCCGGGGCGAATATCAACCTGTGTCGAATCAAATGAAAGATTCTTTTGTGAAGGGTTTCTGCAGAATTTTTGTAATTTAAACCGTTTACATACAGGAATTTTATTGCTTTAAATGTTCTGGGTTTCTCAAATAACACTTCTTTGTGGTTGAAGTTTTAACTCACAAAAGGACCACTTAATATGATCAGTCATGTTTCAGATGCTGACATAATAATCCAAATCCTCAGAGAGGTTTAAGAAGATGATATCAAGCTTTAAATTTCAGCCTATTTATGGGTCAATCTTTTAGAAGTTTACTTCTAAATCTAAAGAGGATAACTTTAAATTGTGTGTGTGTGTGTGTGTGTGTGTGTGCGCGCGCGCGTGTGCAGATTGACTTTTTTTTGGTTGATTTCTCACATAGCCTTGAACTTTTCAACAACATGCAAAAACAAAACCCTATCTCTGCCTGCTGCATTTCTACACCCATAAATGTCTATTTCCAGTATGCATGTATCTCTTTGGTGGCATTAAAACTGATAACACCCTTTCAATTATTTACTTTCAATGACAATGCAAGTTTTTTGGCCTTATTTGGTTAAATCTGCCTTTATGATGTGGCTGATGTGGCCATTGTGATATTGTCGTTTCACTTTTTTTTTCTTTTTTTTTTATTTCTTTGTATGTGTGGTTAGTGTGGTCACAATAGCATTGACCAATAATGCAGCAGACGAATGGGATCATGTTTTATGTTTGCTGAACAATGTGGCGGTTTTCTCCAGGAAACAAAAACATTCTTTTGATTGATGTTTAGTCAAAGATAGCCAACTAACGTAATGTGTCATTTAACGCCAAAACGCAGTTGACAGTTTTTGTCTGGTTTTTTGTTTTTTGTTTGTCTGGGGAAAATATCTTACCTAACAATTCTTTCTCAAGTGAAGGTCTTCTTTGATGATCTTTTGATGTGCTCTGAAAACAACAACTTAAAAATGACATTAAAGGACCAGTTCATCCAACAATTCCAAATCTGCACTTTGATTCACACTTGTGTTATGCCAAACCTGCTAAAAACTCTTTACAGAGCACTTTCCATACAACGACAGGTCAGGAAAAGGACAAAACATACAAAACACAAGCACCATATAATTAAAGTAGTCCATGTGACTTGTGCAACAAATTCCAAGTCTTCTGAACTCATGAGATAGAAGATGTTCTGTGTTAGACCAAATAGACCAAAATTGAAGACATTATATTGGCTTGACTAAGCCAACACACTGTTAGTCTGGAAATCCCAAAACCAAGACCAACATATCTGATTGCTTCTCCTAGAGCTTTTAAGCTACATCCACCAAACCTGGTACTGAGCTTCAGACTGTACTGACTTCCATTGTTATGTCTTTTTTAACTGATCAGACTCATGGTTTTCCCATAGGAGACAAACAAATAGCCACAAAATCCCATAGATTTATTGTACATTGGATGAATGTTCGAATGCATCAGCAGATGTCAAAAAATTCAAATGTAAACAAACACACACTTGGTTTTGTGTATTTAAAAAAAAAAAAATTCTTCCCAATTTGGAATGCCCAATTCCCAATGCGCTCTAAGTCCTCGTGGTGGCGTAGTGACTTGCCTCAATCTGGGTGGTGGAGGACTAATCTCAGTTGCCTCCGCGTCTGAGACCGTCAATCCATGCATCTTATCACGTGGCTTGTTGAGCACGTTACCACGCAGAAATAGCATGTGTGGCGGCTTCACTCTACTCTCCGCGGCATCCACGCACAACTCGCCAAACGCCCCGCTGAGAGCGAGAACCACATTATAGCGACCACGAGGGGGTTTCCACATGTGACTCTATCCTCCCTAGCAACCGGGCCAATTTGGTTGCTTAAGAGACCTGGCTGGAGTCAATCAGCACACCCTGGATTTGAACTCGCCAGGGTTGGTAGTCAGCGTCTTTACTCGATGAGCTACCCAAGCCACCTGGTTTTGTGTATTTTTTAAAAATCCCTAAACCAAGACCAAAACTTCTGATTGCAACTCCTCGTAGAGCTTTTCATGTACATCCAAATGTGGCGCAGACCTTCAATCTATTCTGACTTGCTTTGCTATGTTGTTAAGTGATCTGACTTATGGTTTTCCTGAAGAGGACAATCAAATGCCCACAAAATCCCATAGACTTACATTGACGGAATGTTTAAATGAACCAACAGAATGTCCATGAATTCAAACTCCAGTTCTGTCCAATATTTAAATCTAAACAAATGCACACAAGACATCTACAGTGCTTTAACTGGCTCTTTCTTTCTTTTTTCCATCCATCCATCCAAAGCTTTTTTTTAAATACTAGTTTAAAGCTTTGTCAAGCCATCATCAAAATTTGCCAGACAATCTCTACCTATCAAGTTGTTCACTGATATTCTTCCCCTCCGCCAAAGCACGTGTTTAGCCATTTCTGTCCACATTCAAAAACGGCACGTCAACGTTATTAACGCCAAAATGGCACTGGTTCTTACATGTGACATCAAGATGTCTTGGAAGTGCACAAGTCATGTGGACTACTTTTATGATGCTTTTTGGTGTGTTTTTGATTGAAAGCGTCACTATGGAAGGGTTGTTTATAGATAAAAAAAAAATCGACTTTTTTGTTCGGGAAAAATAACAAACAGGTTTGCAATGTCATGAGTAAATATTGAAAGAATTTTCATGTTTGGGTGAACTACTCCTTTAAGTGTGTTTGGATTAAAGTATCAGCTAGTATTATCATCCTGTCAAGACCATAATTAAATTTTATATAAAAGTTACACGTTGTCCCAAATCTAGGACATTTGTCAAACATAATTACCAACCATAATCATCATTAATACTTTTCTCACAGACAGACACATTCATGACAGACACATTCATTGAGAACACTTAGTTATGCTTAGTATCCCTGGTATCCCCGCAGACGTGCCTGTGGGTTGCTGCAATGCATACCTACCGTGGTTATGCTTTTAATGCACAGGTGTGTCCAGGTACGGTACACCGACCGTCTGTCACAGTGATTAGACAAATAATTATGTCCTGTGAACAAAAAAAGATATTAAGTTCATGCAACGTTACATACAATTGAAATATTAGTGCAGGTTTAAGACAGCTCAGTTAAGGATGATTAAGTGAATCATATAAACGTTATGTTTATTATATCAGCTTAGTTGAATAGAGTCATTGAAAGTGAAGTGGTGAATCCGAAATGAATTGCATCAAGATAAAGGTTTCTTTAGGACACTTACATTCCCATGAATATACTCAGCATTTACCCATATACCCAGCACCTTTATCCATACTGACTAATGAGAATAACACACAAGTTAATCAGAGGGAGAAACCAATACATGTAGTGCTACCATATTAGCAAGATGCATACTTACAAAACTACAGTAAACATGTTTTCT
This sequence comes from Moxostoma hubbsi, assembly GCA_032164185.1. Lineage (NCBI taxonomy): Eukaryota > Metazoa > Chordata > Actinopteri > Cypriniformes > Catostomidae > Moxostoma > Moxostoma hubbsi. The sequence goes on from JAVLUX010000048.1 coordinate 18,654,093, forward strand.
TTATAACTCTTACCATCCGATTCATCAGATTGCATCCCAAAACACTGTTTGAAAAGTTGCACAATGAGGATTAACTATACAGTTTAATTTTTATTTACACAGACATGGTGGTGATGGATTTTTGCTCGTTTTTTTTTAAATATTGTAACCGAGACATCCTTTTGTCAAAAAACTTATTGAAAGAGACATAACATGTCTGATGAAGAAATATAATCTGAAATATAACCCATAATTATCACTCTCACACATGATTTTTGGAGAAAGCTTGACATGGATAGTTGGCAAATAACAAAGAGTTGGGCATGTTTTGAATAATGTGAGGATTGGTAACACTTTACAATAAGGTTGTACTCGTTAACATAACTACAATGGTTAATATGAACTAATAATGAACAATACTTTTACAGCATTTATTCATCTTAATTAATAATATTTTCAAAACATATATTAACATCCATAACATTAGTTCATGCAACTGAATTAACATGAACTAACACATATATATACAGTTTAACAATATACTTCAAAATGAACATTAGCCAAGATTAATAAATGCTGATTTATTGTTTATTGTTAATTAATGATATATAATGCATTAACTAATGCTGATAAATAGAGCTTAATTATAAAGTGGTGATTATTTTCATATACGGTATGAGGACTGTCGCTTTATCGTGTTAATTTGGTTCTATTAATTATATAAAAAAGAATGTGTAAAAAAAAAATACAAATCATAACAAAACAATTAATCATGCCCGCTGACACGTACGTAAATTCTGTAATGAAAGTACTGATTTTTCTACCATTCAAGTAATTCAAGGTTGAAGTACATCTGTTTTTATGAGCCGTGTCAGTAGGTGGTCACAAACCTCACAAGCTGCTCAACCACAGAACCTATGTCTATGACTATGTTTGGTCTATGTTTGGTCTGTGTCTATGTTTGGTCTGTGTCTATGTTTGGTCTGTGTCTATGTTTGGTCTATGTTTGGTCTGTGTCTATGTTTGGTCTGTGTCTATGTTTGGTCTATGTTTTGTCTAGGTCTATGTTTGGTCTATGTTTGGTCTATGTTTGGTCTATGTTTGGTCTGTGTCTATGTTTGGTCTATGTTTTGTCTATGGTTGGTCTATGGTTGGTCTATGGTTGGTCTATGTTTTGTCTATGTTTGGTCTATGTTTGGTCTATGGTTGGTCTATGTTTTGTCTATGTTTGGTCTATGTTTGGTCTATGGTTGGTCTATGGTTGGTCTATGGTTGGTCTATGGTTGGTCTATGGTTGGTCTATGTCTATGTTTGGTCTGTGTCTATGTTTGGTCTGTGTCTATGTTTGGTCTATGTTTGGTCTGTGTCTATGTTTGGTCTATGTTTGGTCTATGTTTTGTCTATGTCTATGTTTGGTCTATGTTTGGTCTATGTTTGGTCTGTGTCTATGTTTGGTCTATGTTTTGTCTATGTCTATGTTTGGTCTATGTTTGGTCTGTGTCTATGTTTGGTCTGTGTCTATGTTTGGTCTATGTTTTGTCTATGTCTATGTTTGGTCTATGTTTGGTCTATGTTTTGTCTATGTCTATGTTTGGTCTATGTTTGGTCTATGTTTGGTCTATGTTTTGTCTATGTTTTGTCTATGTTTGGTCTATGGTTGGTCTATGTTTGGTCTATGTTTGGTCTATGTCTATGTTTGGTCTATGTTTGGTCTGTGTCTATGTTTGGTCTATGTTTTGTCTATGTTTGGTCTATGGTTGGTCTATGTTTGGTCTATGTCTATGTTTTGTCTATGTTTGGTCTATGTCTATGTTTGGTCTATGTTTTGTCTATGGTTGGTCTATGGTTGGTCTATGTCTGGTCTATGTCTGGTCTATGTCTGGTCTATGTCTGGTCTATGTCTGGTCTATGTTTGGTCTATGTTTTGTCTATGGTTGGTCTATGGTTGGTCTGTGGTTGGTCTATGTCTGGTCTATGTCTGGTCTATGGTTGGTCTATGTTTGGTCTATGTTTGGTCTGTGTTTTGTCTGTGTCTATGTTTGGTCTATGTCTATCCATTTTGTCTGTCCATGTTTGGTCTATGTTTATGTTTCGTCAATGTTTTGTCTATGTTTCGTCTATGTCAATGTTTCGTCTATGTCAATGTTTCGTCTATGACTATGTTTTGTCTATGTTTCGTCTATGTCAATGTTTTGTCTATGACTATGTTTTGTCTATGACTATGTTTGGTCTATGTCCATGTTTTGTCTGTGTCTCTGTTTTATTTTGTCTATGACTATGTTTTGTCTATATTTGGTCTGTGTCTATGTTTGGTCTATGTCTGTTTTGTGTGTGTCCATGTTTGGTCTATGTCTGTTTTGTGTGTGTCCATGTTTGGTCTATATTTCATCTATGTCCATGTTTTGTCTATCTATGTTTGGTCTATGTCCATGTTTTGTCTGTGTCTCTGTTTTATTTTGTCTATGACTATGTTTTGTCTATATTTGGTCTGTGTCTATGTTTGGTCTATGTCTGTTTTGTGTGTGTCCATGTTTGGTCTATGTCTGTTTTGTGTGTGTCCATGTTTGGTCTATATTTCATCTATGTCCATGTTTTGTCTATCTATGTTTGGTCTATGTCCATGTTTTGTCTGTGTCTCTGTTTTATTTTGTCTATGACTATGTTTTGTCTATATTTGGTCTGTGTCTATGTTTGGTCTATGTCTGTTTTGTGTGTGTCCATGTTTGGTCTATATTTCATCTATGTCCATGTTTTGTCTATCTATGTTTGGTCTATGTCCATGTTTTGTCTGTGTCTCTGTTTTGTCTTGTCTATGTATGAAAAGTTTAAAATACTGTATTTGAGATGATGTACTGGATGTCAAGGGCCTACATACACTAGATGGCATCACAAATATATTCTAATCATTTACATTTGTCATCATAACAGCCTAAATAGTTATGGGCCTGCTAAATTTTTCCGTAACTAAAGTGAATCACAAGCAAACTACAATCATACTTGACTCAGTGATGCAAACAGGTAGGAATGACGTTGTTCCAGGCCTTGTTAAAATACAAAATGTGTCTTCTTCCGAAAGTTCACATTCGTTCGAGCTGACATCTGTTTTGTAAGCTGGCCACCTTGTAATTTCACTGTTGGACAGGTAGCCGCATACTTACTGCTATTTCCTTTCTTTAATTGCCTGCACTCACATTTTAGGAGACTGTCACGAGACCACTGTTTTATCATGCATCTCAGCGCCAGGGCCAGAACAGGTCGGGCGGCATTCCTGGTCCTGTGATAGCTGAGATTGTTAGGTGTCCAGATGCGTCGACACCCAAGGACCAGATGTGCAAGTGTGAGACCCAGCAAAGCTAGACGGACTGTCGCCCTACTGAGAACTGACACACTTCACTGACTCTGACCTGAAGAGAAATTACAGGGGAAAGGACAGTGGCGGGAAAAAGACAAAAGGGGTGGAACGGAACAAAGGCGTGTTGGTAAGTGAAGTTTTTGTTTTGATTGTTTTGAAAGATGAACTTTCATTGCATCATGCCCTCTGAAGTTTCAACTCCATAGAAGTCTTAAGTTCAGAAGATCAAACGGAAAGAAACTTGTCATTGTTGGTTTAACTACCTGTATTTGTGTTTTTAAAGGGATAGCTCACCCAAAAATTAGCTTGAAAGTTGGCTTTTACTATACGTTTAAGTAGTTTAGGGTCTTTTCATGCATAAATGAGAATTCTAGTCATTAACTAGTCTTGTCATGTGGGTCTGTCATAACATTTAGTTGCCTTTTTATTTCAAATGCCTTGTTTTACACAAATGTCACCACTATTTCTGTTTTTGACGATGTGTAATTTAATGTTTTACATTAAAATACTGATAGCCTGAAAATAAAGTTACACTGTCAACATTTTTCTAAAACGAAATGATGTGCTTCAGTACGTTTTGCTGCAGTTTCCCAGTGAAATGTCCAGCAGGGGGCGACAAAAGCGAGTGAAATAGTGTTGTAATCAGACGAGGTTTCAAAAGGAGCATATTAGAGGTTTTAATGAGTAAAACATAACTTCTTAACCTAAAACTTGAACCTAAACCTAACCAATAGTGTCCTAGTAGCAATTTATTTTACAGTACTGATCTACATTTACGTACTATATAATTACAACAACTAAAGTAATTACTAGGTACTAACCCTAAACCAAAACTCTAACCTTATCTCATATTAAGTACATGTAGTGGCTTACTATTTCTCAGTACTTTCTTGGGTAAATATACTGAAAAATTAACGTACTGTAAAATAAAGTGCAACCAGTGTCCTTCAAGCAAATGAGAGTTGAACAAAACAGGCATCCTTACCTTAAACCAACACCTAAACCTAACCAATAATGTCCTAAAAAGAAATGCGACATGTAAAGTCTTGGGGTTTTGCGTCTTGCCCAAGGACACTTAATTAAACCGCCAAACACACGAGAAAGACATAAAATAGTTTGAGAACTAAGCGGGCCCCCAAGATCAGTTTAGCTACAGGAACACCAAAAAATTATTGTTTTCAAACAGGTTTCCTTAACACAAACTCCTTCTGCCATTGGCTGATCAAACAGATAGTCCCGCCCTAAACTCACGACATTGGTCGAACCAATGTCTCTGTGTTGGGCAGGTCGAGATGCTCAAACAAACTTTTTGGGGGTTGGGGAAATTAACCTACAATGTGCTACTTTATAGTTGTGTACTCTATCTACTGTAGTAGCTGCATAAAAAGAAGAGATTAAATAACGGTTTAAACATAAAAAAATACAGTTTATATATTTTGAAATGAACATTTTTACTCTATAAACAAAATTAAGCATTAAGTGTATTATTCAATGTATTTATTGTAAGGAAAAAACATTACTTATCTTAAAATCGTTAAGTAAATAACGGCTGACAAAAAATATAATCCATTTTAGTACAAACAACTAATTTTCCTTAATCCATGCAACAGCTTTCATGGAATGCCAGATTTATTTTGTAAAGCTATTTGCATTTTGAAAGCAAGCCCTAAGGAATAAGACATGTCCCAGCATCCCTGTTCTTTACCTGAAGACAATTTCACCATGACAGAGAAACTATTATGTAAAAGAACTGATGGTTTAACATGAAATGCTTCAATAAAAAACACACATGTATGCACTCAGCCTACAGCAATACGAACAAACCGCATACAAAAACATTTACACACATATGCATGCCAAATTATGTAAAGCAAGCACAAATAAAAACACACAACCTTAAAAAGTGTATAACCCAACAAGATAAATAGACTTTGACCTGTGCGGTTATTGCAGGGTGTGTGTGTGTGTGTGTGTGTGTATATGTGTAAAAGCAGGCTCTTGTTTATATGTGAATTGTGACCGTAATCCAGGATCAGCAAGTACAAAGACGCCAGAACTCGTGACACTAATTGTGGCCCCTGGCTTTGCTGCGGTAGACTGTTTCATCTCCACATATGCGGCCGGTGGGACCCGTTGGGCCCCTTTCTCCTGCTCTACAGCCCCAGTGTTGACCCTTTCCTCCTGGCATAGAAGAGCATGACAATACCGTAACTGCAGTGTCTGTTGGAGCCACATCAACGGTTGGTATTCTCTATAAATATTTACTTGGTAAAACACCCTATTACCTGTGGTGTGGTGGGCTATTAAGACAAATCAAGCTCTTGTAGCTTTCTGTTTGGGTTCTGTCTGTGCAGGGGCCCCCATGGAGGAACTAGAGGAGCCGAAATGGGCCCTGAGGGACCTGAACGAGAGGCTGAAGGGATTTCTGGAGCACGTGAAACAGTTGGATCAGGTGAATTGTAAGCTTGAGGAACAGATTTTGGAATGGGGAAGGAGGAACGCCATAACAGCCCCACAGGACTGGAGTGACAAGGAGGCGCTGGCTCAGGAACTTCGAGATCAGGTTGGTTTGTGAAGTTCACACTAGGGCAGGGTGGTATGATGGTTCATGTAAGGATATAAGAGTTAGCTAAAACTGTAACAAAGACAAAAAAGTAGCAGAGATTGTCATAAATGGGGAAAAAACCCAGCAAATTTGCGAAAAATAAACAAGTGAAACTGTAAATTTTAGCTACCATATGAATGAAAATTAAATTGACATATAGCTAAAGAAACTTTAGTTTTCGTATCTTAAATGAATGTTGGATGGTCTGATTAGTGATTGCAACATGAACATTTTCACAAGTCGTAATGGGCAGATTAATGGAGAAATACGATATTAGGCCAAAAACTACTTTTTTGCCTTTTATGTGTGTTAAGTTGCGGTCACATTTACCTTCGCATGGTGACATTCTGCGCGATCGTGAATTTTGCGCGATTGACTACCGGCGGTAAAGAATTTCCCCTTGCGGATCTCATGTTGAGTTCAAGATTGGTGAACTTTGACTGCCTGATTCGCACATTGACCAATCGCACACATATACACTGAATATACACAATGGACAAACATATCATTTTAGCGGCGAATTTTAGTGTAAAAAGGTAAATTTGACAACATCTTTATGTAATTTAACAGAAAAAAAATTACGGATCTTAATTTTTTAAATAAGATGTGTAACAAAGTACCTAATTTTAATAAAAAAAATTAATTGCGGAAAAAAAACAAAAAAACACACATTTAAAGTAAAGCTGTAAATTTGCACTACCAACCATTTTGAGTCGCAATAGGCAGTTTATAGACAAATGCGATATTGGACTAAAAACTCATTTTGAACTTTGTTTTGAGTAAAAAATTGGGATAGAAGAAAGTATTACAGGTAGGAAAAAATTATATCACAATCCTAATTTTTTAAAATAATATGTTTAAAAATTTGCATATAATAAACAAAATGGAAAAAATACTATACATAATATTATATAATATTTTATATAATATACAGTATATATATAAAATACAATATAATTAACAAAATTATATTGGTTTTTGGATTTTCAATCGAGAATTGAGTACTTGTGACGGAATCACCAGTTGCGAAATTATACGTATATCGGCAGCACTTTGGAGTAAAACCATAATAATTATATCATTAGAAAGCTGAGGCTTTCCATTTTACTTTAGTGTGTACAACGCAAAGTGGGGAATTCACTTAAGAATTAAATACGCCAACTGCAAGCGCTGTCTTTGCTGCTTTTGCACCTAATTCACTAAATTAATTCTGCAAATCAGACAGTGGCACAAAATCTAAATCTGCCCCTACAAAATCTTTGCTGAATGCAATTTGTATGCCGAGATCAATAGATAAATGTGCATAATTTTTTTTTTAATTTTACCAACTGCTTTCCACAGCGTTAAATGTGCGACATTAATTACACCAGGTAAACAGTGCTGAGTTTTGCGAATAAAGCACAGTTTACAAAAAGCTACATTTTGCAATATCACAATAGCGGTCGTGCCATTGTACTGAATATCTGATATTTTGTGCAACAGAGCTCTTGCTTGTGTGATATTAGTACAGTGATATAAGATTTGAGTTGTACTGCGCACTCTTACTTCAGACTTGTTCTTTATACGTACACGCTCAATGCAGTCATTTATCACATGTCCTGATATCTGTCTCTTACCTGTCTTATTACATTGATGCATTGGCACCCGAGGCACACTATAGGGGCCAAGCTCAATGTTCATATTATTTCATTATCTTTGATCAGTTGATTCTGAAAAACCCCTCAAACAGGCTCTTGGGTAATCTTGAGTAGTTAAGGCTTTAATGCTTTTTTGAAAAGCTCTTCCTCGTCCTCTTGAATATCATTTCTCAATCTGGCCCCTGGGGGCCTCACAGAACTGCGCATTTTAGGTATCTCGATTATCTGACACTCCCAGTCTAATGAGATGTTGAGTATAATTAGGTGTGTTAGATAAGGGACAAAATGTTAAACACTATGTATAATGTTAAGTGCTGGAGGCCCCCAGGAGCCTGATTGAGAAATACTGGTTCTCATGTGACAACCAAATCTTTGTTAGCACTAGTGTGACTCTGCTTTTATGTTTGAAGTATCATACTACAAAACTACTCTGCAAATTGTCATTATGCATGCATTAATTGGATGGCCATTTGAATGGAAGTGAAACCAAATGCGATCTCTTTCTTGACTCATAATTTGAGTGCCAAACGTTGACATTTTTACCACATTAATTATGCAACGTGGAGTGGTCATATGAAAACAATGTAGCATTGTACGACTATATGTAAATATAGTATGACTAGTGTGAAATGACTTATGCAAATGAGATGCACAGTTTGCATTATCATTCGCTGTACAAACAAACACATAAATATTATGAAATACTTGCATGCATAGGCCAGAAATATGGTCCTTAATAATTTATTGTGACTTTAAAATGCATTATATATGAGGGCGATTTTCAGGGACAATGAACCATTCATGATGTCATAACAGCTCAAAAATCTTCAAAATGGCAAACAGCCAATGAATATATGTTAAGCCAATATTTCTGAATAACAACCTCCCGTCAGCCTTTAGAAAGCCACTTTAGAAGTGACTGTGTTGATAAAGACTACAGTATGTTTGAAATGGAATCCCATCATAGTGCTTCATGAATACGGTTTACTGCAAACTATTAAAAAAAAACTATATGTGGAAAAAGTACGCAATGTGCAAAAATCCAAGTCTGAGTAAAATGTTTATAATTGCATTAAAAAGTGCATTGCATTGTGTGCTCTTGAATGTATTACGCACATTTTGGGTAGCTTAGTGAGTATTGATGCTGAGTCGTGAGTTCGAATCCAGGATGTGCTGAGTGACTCCAGCTAGGTCTCCTAAGCAACCAAATTGGCCCGGTTGCTAGGGAGGGTAGAGTCACATGGGGTAACCCGTGGCGCCATTTTGTGATCTGTTTTGCATAACATGGCGACTTATTGTGGCCCATTCGGCCCTTTCGTGGCTGGCCCACCCGGTTCTCCTGATGGCCAGTCCGCCCCTGATTGGCCCCAAAGTGCATTGGCGCACCGGGAAAATGCCTGGTATGCCAGATTACCAATCCAGCCCTGGCTAATATAATCCTTTTTTTCCCCGCTTTGAAGTTTACGAAATGCATTAATATTCATGTAATCTAAATAATAAGATCACTTGTTAAAAAAAAAGTCAGAATCTATATTTTTATGTGAGGATCGATATTCTTGAAAATCCCTGTTTTCTACATATTGCTTTTTCCAATTTCCAATTTCTTCCACTCAGTAGTGCTTCCCACCAGCATGTGTTTAGCATGCTAACATTTCCTGTCGCTAGCATATCACTGAGTTTCATTTGAGTTATTTTCATTACATGTGGAACCACTGTCTGTGATTGAATAAAGTTCAGCCAAAGAGTTTCTTGAGTGTATACAACTTTTGTTTTAAAAATGTGTTAGCAAATGTTGAAAATAACGTGAACTAAGATTAATAAATGCATGTTAACTAATGTAACCTTATTTTAAAGTGCTACCAAAATTTGCAAATGCTCTGCACATACTAAACTGTATAGTGCAGAAGTAGAACAAATAGCGAGGTACTATGCCATTTCGAACAAAGCTAAACCCTTTAAAACATGTGTTTGCAGGATTTTGTTTTAAATTCCATGGGTTTGCAGACGACGGTTGACATGTTAGCATATTTAAGTGAACCAGGCACTTAAATTAATACCTGTGCTTCTTAAAACCCTTCCTGCGCCCATGGCTATATTGACCCTGAAATATATGGCATATCCTGTGGGACCTTAGGGGCTGATTATACATCTTGTTTGACCTTTGACTCTAACAGAACAACCTGCTTAAATACATGCAGAAAATGCAGAAATGGGGATTTAAAACCAGACACTTTAAATCTTAGGTATCTCAACTTAGTATGCAGAGACAATTGTAAGTAAGAATGAGTTTGGGGCGGGACTAGCTTATTTTTTTGACCAATGGCAGACAGGGGAAGTGTTGGGAAACCTGTTCAAAAACAATTATTATTTTTGCCATTTCATTTGGTGACACCAGTGGTGCAGACATTACACAGGTTTTTCAGGGTATGTGCAAGGATAGCAAACTATCCATAAATCAACCGAGATGTCAAAGTCATGTGCACTTTATACAATCTTTAAAATTCCTGGCAGCGTTTAAGTCTGCATAACTTCCTTTAGCTGTGGTATTTTCATTTAAAGTCTGTCAATGCATAAACAGCCAGAAAAACCACAGAAGCACTTCTACATACACCCTGATCTTTTTACGGCGAGAAATTGACAAATTATTTTATATTACCATGATTAGAAGTGATGGAGGGCGTTTTACATCTAGCAGTCATAAATAAACCAAATAATGTACCTTTTATAAATGTAACCATTATTTAGACCCATATTCTGTTAAATGTTGTGTTTTGATTGTATGTCGACATTTTATACCTCTAATTCTGTCTCTTCTGTGTTTATATTGACAGGTTACCAAGATGCTAATGCAAAATACAGAGACTTTGTTACAATGTGATGCTGTAAAACTCAAAGCCTCAAGTTTACAGACCAGGTTAGAGCACTTCAGTAAAACAATAAAATAAATCAAATATAAAAAATGAGATGATGCATACTACATTCGTAGCATTTTTTTTTTAATCGTACACAATACAGTATGAACTACTAAAATAACCATTTTAAAGTGTAGTATGCTACATTGTTGTCACATGACCTCCTACACTGCATCAGCAAGATGTTTTTGTTTATACTCTCTGCAATAAATCTAGCATCTGTGCTATTTTTTATTTTTTTTTTACACCTTATTTAATTTTTTATTTGATATACACAAAGTTTGGAATAATGGACAGATTTTGCTCTTATGGAAAGAAATTTGTACTTTAATTCACCAAAGCAGCATTCAACTGATCACAATATATAGTCAGTACATTAGTAACATGAAAAATTACTATTACAATTTTAAAAACATTTTCAGAACTTCTTAAACTACTTTAAAGTTTTCTCATAAAAAAATCCTCCACGTGCAGCAATGACAGCTTTGCAGATCATTATCATTCTAGCTGTCAGTTCGTCCATATACTCAGGTGACCTTTCACCCCACACTTCCTGTAGCATTTGACCTTTCACCCCACACTTCCTGTAGCACTTGACCTTTCACCCCACACTTCCTGTAGCACTTGACCTTTCACCCCACACTTCCTGTAGCACTTGACATAGATGTGGCTGTCTTGTCGGACACTTCTCACACACCTTACAGTCTATCTGATCCCACAAAAGCTCAATGGGGTTAAGATCCATAACACTCTTTTCCAATTATCTGTTGTCCAATGTCTGTGTTTCTTTGCCCACTCAAACCTTTTCATTTAGTTTTTCTGTTTCAAAAGTGGCTTTTTCTTTGCAATTCTTCCCATAATGCACCCCTGAGTCTTCTCTTTACTGTTGTACATGAAACTGGTGTTGAGCGGGTAGAATTCAATGAAGCTGTCAGCGGAGGACATGTGAGGCGTCTATTTCTCAAACTAGAGACTCTGATGTACTTCTCCTCTTGTTTAGTTGTACATCTGGTCTTCCACATCTCTTCCTGTCCTTGTTAGAGACAGTTGTGCTTTGTTTTTGAAGACTGAAGTGTACACCTTTGTATGAAATCTTCAGTTTTTGTTTTTTTTTTGGCAATTTCACGCATTGTATCGCCTTCATTCCTCAAAACAATGATTGACTGACGTGTTTCTAGAGAAAGTGGTTTCTTTTTTGACATTTGTGACCTAATATTGACCTAAAATTTAGTCTATTGCATAATGTGGCAACTCCAAAACAAACACAAACACAATGTTAAGCTTCATTGAATGAATCAAATATCTTTCAACTGTGTTTGATATAATGGCAAGTGATTTTCTAGTACGAAATTAGCAATTTAGCATGATTGCTCAAGAATAAGGTGCTGGAGTGATGCTGCTGTCTAGATTTGATCAAAAATGACTTTTTTCAAATAGTAATGGTGCTGTTTATTACAATGTCCTGACTATACTTTGTGATCCATTAAATGCCACTTTGGTGAATTAAAGTACCGATTTCCTTCCGAAACAGCAAAATCTGTACATTATTCCAAACTTTTGGCCGGCAGTGTATATTTACTGTATATATAGCCCAGCTTGTTTGGCGCCCTGGGAGAAAACCACTTCAACGCACCACCAAAGTTGCAACTGATGTAGCCTAATAAAATTAAACACATGTGCACCTTCTGTTCAGTTCACAGCACATGCTGATCAAACTACACATATATGCAAATGAAGTAGATCATTCCAGTATTCCATGCATACTTCAGAACATTTGCAAAATATGCACAGTATTGAAACTGCATACCTTTCAAAACATGCCAGCATACCAGTGGAAAATTCAAAGACGTTCAGTCTCTTGATTTGGACATCTGATCACCCTCTTGTGGTTGGAAACAAGTGCTACTTTACATAACTCAGTTTAAAATGATTCAAATGCGTGTTAATCAACTAAGCAAAATAAATAAACAATTACAACACATATAATGTTCTTGAGATGACATCAGCCATATTCATGCTAACTTCCTCAGAAAATCAATGCTTCATTGGATAGACTTGATTGTCTAACTGCATTTTAAAGTAATCGTTTAAAACGTTAATGGGCATAATTTGATGTCAGAAAAATTATCCACACATGTACACATGCAGACTGTTAAAATGAATTTAATGTGGCAGCTCTGTGGAATACACATGGCCTTGTGGGGATTGCACATGCTCAGTTATGGTTTTTGAAACCAGCTCGTGTTGTTTCCCACACTATGAACAGCAGCAGTGGTATGCTGTTGATGACAACAGAAAAATCATTTAGATGAAGACCTCAGATTTGTTTTAAATAAACAGAAAAATGTGTTTACAGTGGATCGTTGTCTGGCTGCCCCACAGACTTTCACTGTATTTCTGTTAACAAGTTTAACATAAAAAATGCAAAAAGGTCTCTATTCGAAGCAGGATTAGGGTTTGTCTCTCATTTAATTATAATGAACTTGATATAAATACAAAAGTAGGGTGTTTCTACAATTTCAGCCAGTTTCATATCCTAGGGTTTGATTTTCAGGGACGGGTTATCACTTGAAAAGATCCTGGGGCCAATTATCTCCAAGGGCCCCCCTTCATCCAAAAGTTGGTGGGGGTGGGGGGTTGGGGTGTGGTGGTGGTGGTGGTGGGGGGGTGTTTGTTGAGAGGGTTGTTTATAGTTAATCAGTCCCTGTTGATTTGTAATAAAATAAACAGATTTCTGACTACAGATTTTTTTTATGAAAGTCTCATTAAAACTGAATTGGAAACTTTTCACCAAGGCTTCATCATTTATTTTTGGTGCTTTTAAAATGCCTTTAACGTATATAGATTTGACTGTTTTAGCCTTGTCCTCGACTTGCAAAATTAAACTATGAAAATCCATTATAAAAATAGTATGTACTACTTGTTTAAAACTATGATAATCTTTAAAAAAAAAAAAAAATGAAATGGAAATTTAAAAAAATAATATGCATTATTTGGAAATGACAAAATTGCAACTGTCCCACGGTTCATTTAGTCATTTCCACCACCTCAAACAACTTTGACCCTGCATCACACATTTCTTTACCTAAGTGTCTGTTGTGGATGAAGCATTCTGTAAATGAAGACCTTTTTATCAACTATATATAAATACTACAGTATACAGCACGACTAATCCAGATACAAGGAAAACATTATTAGAGGTAAAAGTAATTTTCTCAGTTGTTACCAAGTCTTCACTGAATTATTGTTAGATGTGTTGTATTAAAGAGCACCTGTTATGGTTTTTCAAACATTATGTGTGTTATATAGGTGTTTGTGAATGTAGAAAAGTCTGCAAAGTTTCAAAAATCAAAGTGCACGACAAGTTATTAACTCCCAAAGAAAGAACCGATTTGTTAGTAATTCCAGACTTACATCCTCTACTAACCTACCTAATTTGTTAACAAAAAACCCGCCTTTGATCTTCATCGGCTGCTCGCGAACAGCTTTGACCCGCCCTCAAACACTACACAAAGCGATAGAACAATCACAACAGACCTGGACATCTGACCAATCAGAGCAGAGGAGGCTCTCTGAAAGGAGGAGTTTAGAAAGAATGCTTTAGAACGGATCATTGAACGGGTCGTTTTTGACACTGGGACAAAAATCTAATGTTGCAATTTAAATTATGAGCAAATTAAAGTGTTTATTGACCTTGGATGCATGTAAATCTATCGTATGAGACCTTTAAAACAAAATTAGACACGTTTAAAAACCATAATAGGTGCTCTTTAATACAGATTTGAGTCTGCTGTGTTTTCCAGACCATGTGGCAACATGATCTGGCAACACTGCTGCTGGTATTTCACCCATCCATCAGCACAGAGTATGTCATTTGAAAAATAACACTATTAACCGTTCTTTTATTTTGTTCTAACCGGTAACCTTTTGGAAATCAGTCTGCCGAACTTCGAGTTTTTGCTCAGAATGAACCGAAATTAAAAACATTTCGTTTTTAGTCCCTGATTTAGGAGACACAAATTAAATCTAGTTCTATTTAAGGCCATACATAATTTGAGATGTGCTGAAAATGACAATGTGGTTGCACAAAAAAAGTCATAAATCTCCTGTGACCAAGGATCCAACCACATATTCAGGATTGTGGTGGACCAAATATAATAATTTAATAATCAACCATGGAAAAAACCCATATAAGTAGACCACTATTATGAATATTGGGGGGAACATGTCCCCCTCAATATCTACGGTGGTTACGGCCCTGCCTGTGACACATTTGGACATTGTTAGTAAACAAATAAAAAGAACTAGTGTGAGAGTTTTCTAGAAGTCTGTAGTCATCATAATTAGCTTTATATAAAAACAAGAAGTCTGTGAACACATATGCTGTGTGTGTGTGTTTGTGTTTAGGTGTGAGACAGAGAAGAATCTCTGTCTCCTGCAGGAGCAGCAGGTGTCACAGCTGAAGATAAAGAAGGAAGAGGTGGAGCTGACCAACACATTCCTGCAAAAACAACTTTCTCAAACCAGACTAGAGTTACAGCAAATACTAGAAGCACAAGAGGTGAAGACATTGTGTATCCGTGCGTGTGTCTGTCTGAACAATTGTGTGTGAAGTCCTGTTTGTCATATTAAGGATTTAAGGAAAGAAATATTGACGTCTGTCTTTAGTGAAGATGCTTGTTGAAGACGTTCCATTCTGTTTTCATGCCAAGCTGCGGTTTGCCTTGGGGAAAGGGTGTGTGTGTGTGTGTGTGTGTGTGTGTGTGTGTGTGTGAGTGTGTTTTTCAGGAAACAGGGGAGTGTTTCTTGAGAAAATCTTTGAAAAAACCCTTCAGTTGGATGGATTGAAAATGTGAATCTCACGAAAACATGTCCATGTCACACTTTACACTCACACACACACACACACACACAGTGTCCACAGTGCGGAACAGATGTTTTCATCGCGGTCTGTCTTCTCAATACAATGGCAGTGGATAGTGCCTCACTTTAAAGCTTAAAAAAGCATCACAAAATTAGTTCACGTGACTCATTCGTCAACTAGGTTTAGGTATGAAACTACCCCAAATTTAAGTACATTTTCAGTAAAAACCTTGACTGCCGTTGTACGTTAATGAGCGCTATGAGAGAAGTGCGTTCAAAGAACCAAGTGTTTAAGCAAGAACTTGCATTATTTAGCACTAAAAACAATATAAGATCTCACGTTTTCCCTCATATGGGGTTGGAACTATATGAAGGGTGGACTATCCTTTTCATAAAATTACCAGCAAGAAGTGTTTACGGCTGGTACATTTTCGCAATTAACTTTCTGTTGATGGGTGTCGCAAAAAGTTACTCTTGGACCTTGGATTCACCTTTCCATCTGATTAGCCTGATGCATCTTACCACATTCAATCTTGCTGACACATCGTCTCGGCTCAATTTGTCTCCCTACATGCCTTACACACTCTCCTAACGGTCTTCAGAATCTCTTCTGCCTCTCTCTCTCTCTCTCTCTCTCTCTCTCTCTCGTGTGCTGACAGAGAGAGCTGGATCAGCACCAGCGGAAGGCAGTGGAGGAGTGTGATAGGGTGCTAGCGCAGGTTGCTGCAGGAGAGGATGGCAGAGGAATGGATCTCTCCTGGACCAGCACCCAGTGCGACTACTCCAGCCCAGCTCAGAGCAGCACTGACTCAGCCACGCCGACAAATCCAGTCCCTGGCTCTGGCCCAGTTCAACAGACAAGGCCCCGAAAGGATGCAACTAGCCCAACGGCAGTATTTCTGCCACAGGTACGAGTCCAAATTCTCTCAAATACTCTCTCGGGTCTACTGACCAGGGTACTGCAGAGCAGTCCTAGTGTGTATGTGTGTGTATGTGTATGTGTGGGTGTGGGTAAATGGATTGCTGGCAATACTGTTAATATTCAAATTACAATTACATATGTCTGTCCCACTGAGAATTATCATTGTCTTTTACTGTCTCCAACAGTAGGTGATCGTAATCTGTCATACTGTGTCAGAGCAGAATTTATGCCCTTGCACAAAAACATAGTCTGCCTGTCTTGTAATTCTCCTTGGAAAACAATGCTGCAGCTTGCCCTTACAAAAAAGTACTTTGGCAGGACTGTGGGGTATATGATGGAAATGCCATTATACTGAATGATTACCATTTTTATGCACCATGGCTTTGATATGGTAGTCCAAGTAACATTAAAGAATAAATACAATGGTGTTTCCATGGTACATGTCCAAAATATTACCAAGGCACATGTGTAAATAACATGGTATTAACGTGGTATGATTTCCAAAAAACATGTTATTATCATGGTACATGTTAATACTTGCTTACATGCTTTTGGAACAAGAATGTTAGAAAAAAATCTGTAATTTCCTGTCTCTTAACAGTGTTGTCATTCTTATCAGATTGTAGACAGATTTGATTTTTTCATGTTGCATTACCAGCATTTCACTGATGTCCCAATTTAGCATAAAATACGTAATTGATGGGCGAATAAAGCAAAAAGCTACTCAAGGCAGTGCGTTACAATGATTTTAGACAGGTAAGGAATGTTTGACGAATGCATGACGTCAAGCTGTGGCAACAGCAATATTATAAAAAACAGAAATGTCCAATAAATAGTACATTTATTAACACTCGGCTGTTTACGGTTTGGAATGTCACAGAATTCAACTGATGTATTGTCACAAGTGTGCATACATCGATCAGCCACAACATTAAAACCTCCTGCCTAATATTGTGTATTTCACCCTCATGCCACAAAAACAGGTCTGACCCGTCGAGGCATGGACTCCACAAGACCTCTGAAGGTGTCCTGTGGTATCTGGTACCAAGCCGTTAGCATCAGATCCTTTAAGTCCTGTAAGTTGCGAGGTGGGGCCTCCGTGGATCGGACTTGTTGGTCCAGCACATTCCACAGATGCTCAATCAGATTGAGATCTGGGTAGGGTTGCACTAGCTGTGCTTTAGGTTTTACATAAGTTGGGATGTAAAGTTCATACTTAGGGCTTAGTAACTACTAGTTAGTTTGTAACTAAGTCAGTGCTTAATTTGGTTGCACCACCTGTTCTTAAGGCTAGACTTAGCTAGTAGGTCGTAAGCTCTCCATAAAGTAATGCATAGTTGCATAATATGACGTTTACTTGTATTGATCCAATAAACAGCCTTCACATTTGTACACAGAAATGTTAAAAAGCCATAAATTTAAGTTTGATCTCGTTACGGTTGATGTTCAAACCTTGTTTACTCACGTAACTGTCATCTGTAATAAATGATATCCCCATTAAAATACGATACATAATAAAACAAGATTTCATTCATAATATATTTAGCTTATGTAAATAAATATTCAATAACTGTATCTAAAATGAATAAGGGACAATACATAAATACTAATACAACAGGCTGGAAAAATAGACATTTATTAATTTTAATATTCTGTATATATCGTATATATTGAAACTTGACACCGTACACAGGAAGTGCACCGTAAGATTCATGCTGAAGTAGTAAGTTTTTTACATAATGTTTTCTCCCGTAAATGTAAACGAGTGTAAATGCAAACACCATCCTATATGTCGAAAGGACTGAAGCCGGTCATGCTAAACATGAGCTCATTGATGTCATTAAATATCAGTCTGCTTTTTTATTCCATCCGTTACTCTTGGTCAGAGGCTTCCATAAATATTTTGTTTATACCTAGGGTTACGACCTACCTAAGTTTAATGGTGGAATGCTCAAATATTTAGTAGTGCGTAAATTGTGACTTAGTGCCCATTTATGCCACAACTAGGCAGTTATAACATACGTATAGCTGGTGCAACCGGCCCCTGTCAACACCTTGACCTCTTTCATGTTCCTCAAAACATTCCAGAACAATTTTTGCAGTGTAGCAGGGCTCATTATCCTGCTGAAAGAGGCCACTGACATAAGGGAATACTGTTGCCATGGATGGGTGTACGTGGTCTGCAACAATCTTTAGGTAGGTGGTACTTGTCAAAGTAACATCCACATGAATGCCAGGACCTAAAGTTTTCCAGCAGAACATTGCCCGATCATCACTCTGCCTCTGCCAGCCTGCCTTCATCAGACCAGGCCACCTTCTTCCATTGCTCCATGGTCCAGTTATGATGCTCACGTGCTCATTGTAGGCGCTTTCAGCGGTGGACAGGGGTCAGCATGGGCACTCTGACAGGCACATCAATGAGCCTTGGGAGCCCATGACCCTGTCACCGGTTTACCGGTTGTACTTCCTTGGAACACTTTTGGTAGATACAAATCCCTGCATACCTGAAACACACCACAAGACCTGCCATTTTGGAGATGCTCTGACCCACTTGTCTAGCCATTACAATTTGGCATTTGTCAACGTTACTCAGATCCTTACGCTTGCCCATTTTTCTTGCTTCCAACACATTAAATTCAAGAACTGACTGTTCTGCCTAATATATCCCACCCCTTGACAGGTGCCATTGTAATAAGATAATAAATGTTATTCACTTCATCTGTCAGTGGTTTTAATGTTGTGGCTGATCAGTGCATATCGGCTCTTTTAAAATGGCTTCAAATGTGCAGGCATCCAGTCAGAATTTAAAGTTTTGAAATGCTTGAGAATGCATCAAGGTTTGATGTCTGTCTTTCATTGGCATATCTTTCTTGTATGTTTATGTATACACAGAGTGTGTTGTGTTTTTGTGTGTGTGTAGGTGAGGGCAGGTGATGAGGTCTTGAAAGAAGCACGAGCCGAACTCACAGAAGCCCGAAAGCAATGGCACCGTCTGCAGGTGGAGATCGAATCGCTACATGCACTGGTGTGTATTAAACTCCCACACATATTCCCACAGTCGTTTAAATGTATATAGACATTTATTCATTTGGCAACAACTTACAGTTGTTATAAATTCAAGATACACATCAGTATTTGTGTTCCTCGTGACAATCGAACCCATGGTCTTGGTGTTTATAGCACCATGCCAGTTAATGCCAGTCACCTAGGAATTGAACCCATAGCCAAAGTGACTTCATTGCTAATGACGGGCTGTACCACTTAACCTTCTCTTGGAACATTAAGTTCCTTTGAAAGTTTCAAGTTTCAAAAAGATGATGTCAGCTAAGGTTAATCACTAATAACTAACTACAAACCTGCACATACTGTACATATGCATTGCAGTTTGGTATAAAGGTTAAGACTTGATCATCAGAAGTTCACTGGTTTTATTCGCCACAAGGTATGAGTCATGACCATTGTGCCTTTGAACTAGGTGCTCAACTGTAGGTTGCTCAAGGGGGGCACTGTCACTAACCAGAAAGTTCAGTCTCCATAAGGTGTAATCCATGAACCATCATGATTGTGCCCTTGAGCAAGGTGCCTAATTAATAGGTTGCTCCAGGGGAATTGTCCTAAAAATAATTGCTCATATTGATAAAGGGGTCAACTAGCAACCATCTCTAACCAGATGGTTGTAGTTTAATCTCCAGACAGTATGATCCATAACCATTGTACCCTTGAGTAAGCCACAGCCCACCTAACAGGGAATGTTCCAAAAACTTTGGCTAATGTTATGTAAAGGTTAGGAACAAATTTTACTAGAACATCCGTTATTAGTATATTCGATAACATTTCTCACAGTGTTAAAAAAACAGGACATTTTCAAGTTCCTGCAACCCCAATGTAACATTTGGGAAATGTTTTAAGAACATTAACTTGTTGCTTCAGGGGGATTGTCCCTGTAATAAGCTCATGGTGACA
Source organism: Moxostoma hubbsi (assembly GCA_032164185.1). Taxonomy (NCBI): domain Eukaryota; kingdom Metazoa; phylum Chordata; class Actinopteri; order Cypriniformes; family Catostomidae; genus Moxostoma; species Moxostoma hubbsi. Next base: position 18,674,326 of record JAVLUX010000048.1, read on the forward strand.
TCTCTGGCAACATCACGTGAAATCTGTGGCAACATGTTTCATTTAGTGAATGTTTTTAACCAAAGCAAATTGCACACTTGCTTAAGGTAAAATCCCACTTGAGTAGCCTGTTGTTCAGTGCCTTACTCAAGCGTATTGATGGTGGTCATGGATCCTCCCTTACAGGGCTTAAACCTACAACCTTCTGGTTACTAGCCTAGATCTAGACCCCATTCCATTCCACCAGACATAATGATCTGATTCTGTTCTGTTCTATCAGGAGAAGAGTCTTCAAAGCTCCCTATGCCACACTCAGCTCCAGTACTCTGTGCAGCTCAAGGACCTCTCCAGGTCCATGAGGAGTCTGGAGTCAGAGTTGGAAACTGTCAGAGACGGTCTGGAGGTCCAGAGGCAGAACCACAGCCAGCTCCTCAACACAAAGATGAGACTGGAGAGAGAGATTGCCACCTACAGAAAACTCTTGGAACACGAGGAGGGCAGGTCAGGGGAGGGGTGGATTTACTAAGGTTTAAGCAATAAAAATTGTTAGCACATGCCCAAACTAACATGGTGCCAAAAAACTGAGGTCTGTTTTGTCGTTTGTGCAATTACAAAGTTATCCATTGGAACCTTGACAAAGTTTGAGGTATTGGCAATGTGTCCTCAATGTTATGAGCCATCAATCAACCAAAAGTTTAGGGTTTCTAGGGTTTAAAATAGCATGAGCGTGGACCTAAACCAATATGTGTAGAAGTAAGTTCTTCGTTTGTTCCTGACCAACAGGTTTATGACATCAGATGGTCAGTCTCTCAAACTGAAGCAGTGGAAAGGTTCAGTTCCTGCTCCAGAGCAGAACGGACTGGCCAACGGATGTGACGAGGAAATCACTCAGGCCACTTCCACTGAAGGAACTCCCAATAGAAGCCCAGTCCTTCATCGACAGAGGAGTCTTGTCATTTTGACAGGTCAGGCCAACATGCCTAACAACTTCATCCTTAACTTCATCACTGAACATAAAACTGGCACTGAAAAACATATTGTTTCAGACTTCCAAATTAATTCTCACAACTAGTTAATTATAAAACTGTGAGACAGAAAATGCCCAGGTCTTATGGCGTTATCTCTTTGTTTGTGTGGTGTTTTTGCACAGAACCAATCGGAAGCAAAGATGGGGAGATCTGTACTGTGAAGACTCAGGAGATTCTGGAGGGAAATGTAGTGAGGGAGAGCGCCGAAGGTCACGGAAGTGTGGAGTGAGTTTACATACACTTATTTCCCTAGTGAAATAAACACTTCAAACCAGCCTAAGCTGGTTGGCTGGTCATAGCTGGTTTAAGCTGGTCTACCAAAAGCAAGCCAAAGCTAGTATTAACTGACCAGCTGAAAAGCGCCCAAAACACCTTTAAACAAGCCAAATAAACAGTTCGACCAATCAGTTTAAGCTGATTTTAGTTGGTTTAAGATGGTCTCCCATCCTGGCAAAGCTTGTGCTCAGCTGACCTGCTAAAAAAGCACCCAAAATACCTTTAAAAACAGCCAACTAAACAGCCTTACAAATCTTTTTAGGCTGGTCTTATCTGGTTTAAGGTTGTCTTAGCAAGTTTAAACTGGTCTCCCAGCCTGAACAGATGAGAAGCTTCCAAAACCCCTCTCAATCCAGGGTTTCTAGCTTAACAGAGGTCATATAGTGCTTTGCTTCCCTGGAGAAACATTCCATGTGCATTTCACAAATTCAAAAGAAAACACAGACTTTAACATGTTTTGTCTTGCACGTGGTTGCGAATATAATAACAATTATGGTGTGAAATTAATGTTAAAACTGGCATCATTATATTTTGTATACTTCCTTGCAAACTTGGTATAATCCTTCCCGGGCATATTTTTTTGTGTATAATGCTTTACTTTTTTGTGCTACAGGACAGAAAAGATTGACAAGGTGATCAGGCAATGGGAAGGGTCGTTCTTTCAAGGAAATCCAAAGTTGAGGAAGAAATCTGTTTCTCTGCGTTTCAACCTTCACATGGCTGTAGCAGACGAGGGCTGTGGCCAGATTAAACAGGACAGTCTCCCAAACGTGGAAGTCCGACTGGTCATGAAGCGGTCCCGCAGCATACCCACTTTTGCTCAGTGATGTAATTGTGTCATCACAAAAGCTTCTATCACAATTCAGTAGTGGCTTTGCTGTGGCAATGTTCTACAGTCAACAGTCATGGCAACAAAAAGCATCCGACACCAATTTGCTGACATAGAGAACTTTTGCCATGTACGATGAATAATTAGCAACACATCATCAATTAAGCATTCGAAAACAAAACTCAAATTGCTCTTAAGATTGTAAAGAATTATTGCATATAATGCTACTTTCAGAAAAAAAAATCAAGTCATATTAATTGTAATCGATTGATTTATGATTTATTTTATCTTCAAACTTTAATGCTTTTAAAAATCGGTTGAGAGTATATACGTGTTGCAGTGTTTCACATTTCATAAATTGTGACTTTAGAGCTTGATGATGTTTTCCGCATAAGCTCTACTGCCACATTATTCCTGATTAAAAGTTCAGTTTCAGTTTAAACATCAATAGGCCTGACCAAGTCTTACGGTAAAGAAAAGATCAATGCAGTTGTGGCCAAGAATTTCTCACTCAGTACAGTGTATCGATAGATGCCTTATTTTGTCTGACAAATGCATCTGGAACTCTAACTTCACACTCCAGAGAACACAGAGAGAGTGTCTAGCTCTTGTTCAGCAAGAAAATCTACCGTGAGCTAAAACAAAATGTTGCAAAATTGCATGGGTAACCAAAACAGAAGATTTACAGCAACACCGTTGAACTGTCGTCACAATATTGCCAGCACTAACGTTTACTAAATGAGTAACGGTAAAAGTCCTCAGCCTATCACTGCAGAAAGAATGTGATGCTAAATGTGAAACGTTGACGAATCAGTCTACCACATAAAAAAACCCTTTGCATTCAGTTTAACTGTCTTTAAAAGTTACATTGCTTTGCTTTACAGATGCATAGTTTACGCTTTATTTAAGGTGCGAATACTGTGTCTTCCATTCTAAAATGATGCAGGATTATACAGAAAACTTGAAATAACACTCCAAAACAGAAAAAAATCGAAGAATTTCTGATCTACATATATTAAAAAAAGAAATTGATGATTTATGTACCCATTATGTACTACCTCTGATGCTTGTTGTATCGTAAATAAAAGGGGTTCTTCCCGACGCAACAAAGAATTTTAAGTTGAATTGATTCAGAATGAATCTATATCTCTGAAGTATGAATGATGTCATCTCATAAAGTGTTTGTGGTTTAGTTGGCTCAGGTTTATGTAATGCAGAGTCTGGTGTCATATACAGTATGATAACATTTTAATTAACTAAACTATAGTGTCCTTGTAGTGCTATACTACATAGTGTGCAAGATTAGGAATAGTATTCCAGAGGTGCTCGGATTGTGTACACAATCTACTATTCTTCAACTATTGGATTTTCGAAACGTGCATTCATGCATGCTTTGTGGGCTATGCCTCAAGCCCGTAGAGCTGATTAGTTTGTATTCCTAAATGCTGGAAGACAATTAGCATTTTAATTAGCAAATCCCCCTTGAGAATTTCCAACATGTAGGTTTTTATAATGGCAGTTTTGGATGTATGGGTAAAATAAGGTATGTAGTTAAGATTACTACTTCCAAGTATTAATGCTTTTTTTAGGTAATGCATTTAGCTAGATGCCATTGCTTGCAAACACAATCTGTACGCAACAATGGGGTCTGTGGTATCAAGACTTAGTATTATGGTATTGTTGCATGTCCCAATACTGTGCTTTAAATAATAAAAAGGCCCAAAATGAGTATGCATATTGGGATGCATCCCACAAATATCCTGAACAGCATGTTAATACTGTACTACATACTCGGAATACACGGAATGCTGCTATCTAGTGGTCATTTATGAAAATGCAGGTCACACATACATTTTTTTCTCCTCTTTTAATTGTGGTAATTACTTAATTGATTCAAGTATCCAACTTTGGACAGAATCTCTCCTTAAAAGTAATAATTCATCAAAAAAGAAAATTCTGCCATCATTTATGAGCAGCAGTTTAAGTGTGCCCCATCTTATAAGTGTGATGCCTGAGGACTTTTATTAAGTGTTTTACATTCGATGGATCTTGGCTTGCAACTATGGCATTTTTGTGTTCATTTGTAAATTTAGAAGTGCATACACACATTTTTGTGCATATAGTACATGATAGTATATTTTGTTATCTGGAAGTTCAAGTACGTTGTGCACAGAGTCACAAACACTTTTATTTTATGGGTTACACTTTATATTAGGTGGCCTTAACTACTATGTACTAACATTAAATACATACAAGAGTATGTATTTACTGTATAACTACATATTGTTCTGCAGTTCTGCAACATTTGCAGCCACTGAGGTTGAGGTACGGGTAGGGTTAGGATTAGGGGTTAAAGTTAGGTTTTGGGGCAAGGGTTGCATTAGGGGTAAAGTTAACAGTGTAACTACAAATGTAATTCAAACCAAGTACTTTAAACTGAATTACAATTCAACAGCATGTATGTACATAATAAGTACATTGTATCAAATGGTTAAGTACATAGTATTTAAGGCCACCTAATATAAAGTGGGTCCATTTTATGTAAGGATTGTTTTTTTCCTTTTGAGGATGTCCTGGTCAGATTTAGCTCACTTTTGAGGATAATTTGGTTCTCAAAATATAGCTCTGCATGTATACACACACACACACACACACACACAAACAGACCACCATGCACTGTGCTGTCTCTATACCCCGTAATCCTACCTGTCTCTTTCTAGAAAGAACTGACTAAATTTTTGGACCTGGTTTTCATGACAAAGCGAATGTCCTCTGTACAGAGAGATGTGTGGCTATAAAAGAACTGAAGTGGGATGGCATGAACCTGCACAGCTAAAAACAATTGACCCCCCTCCACAGGCACCACTACCAGCAAAACCTCTGCAGAATGGGCCGGGTGAGTACGAAGGTGATCAGGAAACTCTGCTCCCATTGTTAATAGTTTGTGACGACTGTAATAAGCGATAGGCTAATATATAAGGCCTGGACAAATAATTGGCAGATATTTGGCAATTTATTTTTAAATTGGAGATTAAAACCTGAAAATAAACAAAGCTTTAAGAAAGATATATGAATAATTCAGTACTATTTGTAGGTCACTAATCAAATGAGCAAATTCGATAAAAAAGATGAAATCAAATTCCACCATCTCATTCATATAGATCATTTTCTATGAGGACAAGAACTTCCAGGGCCGACGGTACGAGTGCGAAAGCAACTGCTCGAACTTCCGTGCCTACCTGAACCGGTGTAACTCCATCCGTGTGGAGAGTGGGGCATGGGTGGTGTATGAGAGGCCCAACTTCATGAGCTACCAGTATGTTCTAACCCGGGGTGAGTATCCCGATTACCAATGCTGGATGGGTATCAATGATCGCCTTTGCTCCTGCAAGATGATTCACTTAGTAAGTCACACATGTTGTATATTCACCAACTTTAACTTTGAGAAAATGTATATACTTTCAGATGCATGCTCTGGTCAATTTCAGGCACATACATTTTATTCATTAGAACCTGATTATTTACACAATGGCAGAAAAATTTACATGATGCCATATGGGACAGTAGCAAAGAGCCAAAGTTAGTAATTGCTCAGTGTAAGCATCCACAAGGGAGTCAACTTGAAGTTCATTTTGATTGTTTTGAAATTTTTATATAATCAATTTTTGCAATTCTATCCAGCATGATAACATTGCTACTAATTACAGGCATTTATGCTGTTGCTGATGTCTATAAAGATACTGACTTTAGTTAGTCTTTTGTAATAACCCCTAAACTAATAGGATGGATATTCATAATGAGGACATAGGGAAAAATATAAACTGATAACCAATGATAACCACGGTGTGAGCTCTATTTTCCAGGTGAAATGTCCAAGGAGGGGTGCCAAAGCAAGGTGAAGGGAGTTGTTTGCAGCTTTACAGAATGTAAAACAGTGAAGAGGAATGCGCATTTTATGAACTGTACCTCCCAACACAAAACCAAACCGTCAGTAGAGTAAAAATAAAAAAGTACAAATTTAATTTTAGAGGGGGAAATGGCACTCGTCAATGATTATGCATATATGATTACTTCCTGGTTTCAATGCGGAATGCAAACCTGATGATATGTTTTTCCGGACATGCCACAAAGGATGGTAAACTTGGTTTAGCCGAGAAAACCAAATGAATGATGCCGCTTGTCAGTAAGTTGGCATAATGTGGCCGAACCTAGGGTACTGGCACTCTTAGAAACAAACATCCCATGTGATCATATACTGCATCTCTTGTGGGCGTGCAATTTTTTATCATGCACATTTTACATTGTAAACTAGGAAAAGGAAAAGTATTAGAAAATAATAAATTATGGCTATAATTCGTGCAGATGAGAAACCCTGGACTCTGAAAGTGATTGAAAGTGAGACTGAAATGTGCTCTGAATTTTTATGGTTAAAGAAAACAAATATGATCTTTACAAATTGCTAGTTTCACATTGTATATCCAATATACCGACATACAGTGAGGAAAATAAGTATTTGAACACCCTGCTATTTTGCAAGTTCTCCCACTTAGAAATCATGGAGGGGTCTGAAATTTTCATCGTAGGTGCATGTCCACTGTGAGAGACATAATCTAAAAAAAAAATCCAGAAATCACAATGTATGATTTTTTAACTATTTATTTGTATGATACAGCTGCAAATAAGTATTTGAACACCTGTCTATCAGCTAGAATTCTGACCCTCAAAGACCTGTTAGTCTGCCTTTAAAATGTCCACCTCCACTCCATTTATTATCCTAAATTAGATGGACCTGTTTGAGGTCGTTAGCTGCATAAAGACACCTGTCCACCCCATACAATCAGTAAGAATCCAACTACTAACATGGCCAAGACCAAAGAGCTGTCCGAAGACACTAGAGACAAAACTGTACACCTCCACAAGGCTGGAAAGGGCTACGGGGAAATTGCCAAGCAGCTTGGTGAAAAAAGGTCCACTGTTGGAGCAATCAATAGAAAATGGAAGAAGCTAAACATGACTGTCAATCTCCCTCGGACTGGGGCTCCATGCAAGATCTCACCTCGTGGGGTCTCAATGATCCTAAGAAAGGTGAGAAATCAGCCCAGAACTACACGGGAGGAGCTGGTCAATGACCTGAAAAGAGCTGGGACCACCGTTTCCAAGGTTACTGTTGGTAATACACTAAGATGTCATGGTTTGAAATCATGCATGGCACGGAAGGTTCCCCTGCTTAAACCAGCACATGTCAAGGCCCGACTTAAGTTTGCCAATGACCATTTGGATGATCCAGAGGAGTCATGGGAGAAAGTCATGTGGTCAGATGAGACCAAAATAGAACTTTTTGGTCATAATTCCACTAACCGTGTTTGGAGGAAGAAGAATGATGAGTACCATCCCAAGAACACCATCCCTACTGTGAAGCATGGGGGTGGTAGCATCATGCTTTGGGGGTGTTTTTCTGCACATGGGACGGGGCGACTGCACTGTATTAAGGAGAGGATGACCGGGGCCATGTATTGCGAGATTTTGGGGAACAACCTCCTTCCCTCAGTTACAGCACTGAAGATGGGTCGAGGCTGGGTCTTCCAACATGACAATGACCCGAAGCACACAGCCAGGATAACCAAGGAGTGGCTCTGTAAGAAGCATATCAAGGTTCTGGCGTGGCCTAGCCAGTCTCCAGACCTAAACCCAATAGAGAATCTTTGGAGGGAGCTCAAACTCCGTGTTTCTCAGCGACAGCCCAGAAACCTGACTGATCTAGAGAAGATCTGTGTGGAGGAGTGGGCCAAAATCCCTCCTGCAGTGTGTGCAAACCTGGTGAAAAACTACAGGAAACGTTTGACCTCTGTAATTGCAAACAAAGGCTACTGTACCAAATATTAACATTGATTTTCTCAGGTGTTCAAATACTTATTTGCAGCTGTATCATACAAATAAATAGTTAAAAAATCATACATTGTGATTTCTGGATTTTTTTTTTAGATTATGTCTCTCCCAGTGGACATGCACCTACGATGACAATTTCAGACCCCTCCATGATTTCTAAGTGGGAGAACTTGCAAAATAGCAGGGTGTTCAAATACTTATTTTCCTCACTGTATATGAAGAAGAGGACATAAAAATGTACCGAATCTTAGAAATGACCCCCTACTTTGATGTCTATCTGTGCTCCATTTTAGACTAATCACACTCCCTCTCCAGGTAAGCGGTTCTGGGTATAAAATCCAGCTCTACATCAAGGGAGATTTCGCTAGCCAGGTGTACATAACATCCAAGGACTGTCCATCCATGGTGGACCACTTCTGTACACACGAGGTCCACTCTTGTAAGATACTGGATGGGATCTGGATCTTCTACGACCAACCAAACTATAAGGGGCGCCAGTAACTACTGGAGAAGAGGGAATATCGAAATCCCTTGGAATGGGGTGCCGTTAACCCCACGGTCCAGTCCTTCAAACGCCTGATATCCATCTAAATCCATCTATCTTATGTCCTCCTTTACCTTCAAACTCCCCAACCACCGACAGCACCAATACACCTGCGCTGAGTCAATAAACATGTTGTTGTAAATATTACTTGGTTGTTTAGCGTTTGTGGGTGTCTGATCATTACACATTTGACTGTTTCTTTTGTTGTTGACAATCAATCTCTACTGTATTTTATCGTCAATGGTAGAAGCTAGCCGAATTAGATGTTGCATTACACATCCTCATTATTGAAGAACAATAAACAAAGCTATGCAAGATAAAAGACAATCCAACCTAAATACAGGAACACTTGAAATTAAAATAAACCACAATGTGTCCTGTATAGTGAATAATTGGCTGCCACATGCTTAAAACAAAATTCAAGAGGGATTTAGAAACCTCAAACTACAAGACAAACCTAATACAGCATATGGCTGAATGTGTGTAGTATGGTAAATCACACTTCTGCTGTTTATACATTAACAAAACTGCACATTTACCAATTCAGCCTATGTCATGTTGATAGAGGGATCATTCACTTAAATGTCTGAAGACGAAAGGAGATTTTATGCAGAATATTAGCTTCAGTCACCATACATTTCCATTGTACGGAAATAAATATTTGATGAAAGTGAATGGAGACCTAGACTAACATACAGCCTTAAATCTCATACACTGTAAAAAGAAAGTAATAGGAATTTGGAACAAGGTGAGGGTGAGTAAAAGATAACATAATGTGAATTTTTGCTGAACTATCCATAGTTTTACACTGTAGAGAGACGTATATAAGAGGCTACCGTATTTCACACGAGTTTCCGTGTGCTCCCATTGGTGGGCCAAAATGAAAGATTTCTCAACTTCTCCAGTCACACTGCTAGACACGCCCACATCACATCCAAAGTAGTAACAACCAGGGACTAAAAACTAAATGTTTTTCTATTTTGGTTCGTTCTGAGCATGAAGTGGTGTAATTCCAAAAATGTACAGTGCTAAACCCTTTGGCCTTAAGTTTCATGAAAAAAAAGTTGAAACAAAATTAATCGGTTATAACCGGTTTTCAATCCGGAACAATTGAAAATCGCTTTGTTCTGGTTTTCAGATACTAAAGTTCTGCTAAAAATGTAGTTTGTTTTCCTTATTGTGTTCCCTGAACCGTTTTTAGTCCCTGGTAATTGCACTATAACATACCATAGAAATAAAAAGCGGCAAATAAATAGTCATACCACCTCAAACCGCCAACTCTCATTGAAAATGGCTTTTCGCGCCAAATCGCTGTGACGGCTCAGCACAGACTGCTGTTACACGTGCTCGTATTTTACTTTTCACTTCACGTCTGCCCTCTAGTGTACAAATGGAGTTTATCAGGACATTCTAGCAGCTGTGTGACGTGAGATACTGAAATGAATTCTAAAATTAATCCAATGACATAAAAAATAAAATGTTAACTTAAAATACTATCATTAGTATAGTACATTTGTGATTAGAATGAAGCTAATTTCTACAAGAGCAAACAAAGACATGCTTAAGATTCATTTTAGAAAAGATATGGTCTCATTCAAGGACACATATGGATGATTTTTCTCTTTTCTGTTTAGTTCTTCCGGATGTGCTGAGGATAAGAATGATATACACTTGTCCTCCATGGAAAAAATTAAGGGACCACTGCAAAATTATCAGTTTCTCTGGATTTACTGTTTATAGTTATGTGTTTGAGTAAAATGTACATTTTTGTTTTATTCTATAAAGTACTGACAACATTTCTCCCAAATTACAAATAAAAGTATTGTCATTTAGAGCATTTATTTAAAGAAAATGACAACTGGTCAAAATAACAATTTTATTTTATTTTTTTAAATGCAGCATTTTCAGACCTCAAATAATGCAAAGAAAACAAGTTCATATCCACTTTTAAACGACACAATACTAATGTTTTAGCTTAGAAAGAGTTCAGAAATCAATATTTGGTGGAATAACCCCGATTTTAAATCACAGCTTTCATGCGTCTTGGCATGAGGTTTTCAATGGGGTTCAGATCTATATAGCATGAAGCATTTACGTTAAGTTTTATTAATCTGCTTGGATCGACTGATAAATATTCGTTTAAACCTTTTAACTTTACATTGTTTTTGACGTCACCACTCCAGGCTGCAGTACTCCTAAACAATAGATGGCGCAGTTGAGCAATGACTAACAGCAGCAGTTACAGCATCCGAATAAGAGATCATTCAATTTGAGATGTTTTTCAATGCTCCACTATATTTTCGCTATATTTCCTGTTAAAGGTACTTAGGAGCAAAACTATCTTTTTATCTCTCGCTTTATATATTTGTAGGTTTTTTAGGCGATTTTCAGACACTATCACATCTAAGGATGGCTTTGGTGCCATATGATGAGAATGTACTGCCTGCTCTGTCAAAGTTGCACCAAAATTCAGCAGAATTTAATCTGGCCAATCACAGGATCAGACTCAGCCAGGACTGGAATCGATTAGGCGTCGCTGCTGTGGTTTGGGACGCAGTAAGTTTACTTTTCATTATTGTAACTGAATGGGGCTGTGGCGTAGTGATCAGAGGTTTTTGGGCTTATGACTGAAAGTTTGCAGGTTTGAATCCCAGAAGGGTTGCTCGATGAAATATCACCACAAACTCCACGTGTACTGAACCTGTAAAAAGTGTACTGTTGTGTGGACCGATGGTGAAGCCAAGGATGGGCCATTTAGACCCAGGTCCACCCAGAGCATGAGAGATTATTCTTTGACTCTTTCAAATACACTGGCGGCCAAAGGTTTGGAATAATGGACAGATTTTGCTGTCTCAGAAGGAAATTGGTACTTTATTAACCAAAGTGGCATTCAGATGATCACAAAGTATAGTCAGGACATTACTGATGTATAAAACAGCACCATTAATATTTGAAAAAAGTGATTTCTGATCAAATCTAGACAGCATCACTCCAACAACTTATCCTTGAGTAATCATGCTCAATTGCTAATGTGATACTAGAAAATCACTTGCCATTATATCAAACACAGCTGAAAGATATTTGTTTCATTAAATTAAGCTTAACGTTGTCTTTGTGTTTGTTTTTGAGTTGCCACAGTATCCAATAGACTGGCATGTCTTAAGGTCAATATTAGATAAAAAAAAGGCTATACAATGCTTGAAATTACCTTGAAGATTTCAAACAAAGATGTACACTTCAGTCTACAAAGATAAAGGACAACTGTCTCTAACAAGGACAGAAAGAGATGTGGAAGGCCAGATGTGCAACTAAACAAGAGGATAAGTTCATCAGAGTCTCTAGTTTGAGAAATAGACGCCTCACATGTCCTCCGCTGACAGCTTCATTGAATTCTACCCGCTCAACACCAGTTTCATGTACAACAGTAAAGAGAAGACTCAGGGGTGCATTATGGGAAGAATTGCAAAGTAAAAGCCACTTTTGAACCAGAAAAACAAAATGAAAAGGTTTGAGTGGACAAAGAAACACAGACATTGGACAACAGATAATTGGAAAAGAGTGTTATGGATCTTAACCCCATTGAGCTTTTGTAGCATCATCTAGACTGTAAGGTGCGTGAGAAGTGCCCGACAAGACAGTCACATCTATGGCAAGTGCTACAGGAAGTGTGTGGTGAAAGGTCACCTGAGTATCTGGACAAACTGACAGCTAGAATAACAAGGATCTGCAAATCTGTCATTGCTGCACGTGGAGGATTTTTTTATGAGATCTCTTTGAAGTAGTTTAAGAAGTTCTGAACTTTTTTTTTTTTCAAATTGTAAAAGTAATTTTTCACATTATTAATGTCCTGACTACACATTGTGATTAGTTGAATGCCACCTTGGTGAATAAAAGTACCAATTTCTTTCCATAGGAGCAAAATCTACATTATTCCAAACTTTTGGCCGCCAGTGTATATATTTATAAAATAGTAAAAAGAAAATGCATAAAATCTGATTTCTGAAAGTGTGAAAGAACTGTTTGAATGTGGAAATTACTCTGTTGTTGAGGAAAATTTGGTAAGAAATAAATTTGGGTAAAACTTGGCCCATCCATTTTTAAAGAGGCCCAGGCAAAAGTAAAAAAGCCCTTGGTGTGGACTAGACTTTAGATGAAAACATCGGCTAAATTAAAACATTTTAAGTAACTGGATCTACTCCTGATTCATGGTAAAAGTTTTATTAAGAGGAGATATTGTGAGAAATTTTGAATTGTTAAAGTTAATCAAAAAGCACAGTTAAGTAATATCAGCTTTAAGATTTCAATATCATTAATTTAAACAGTTTTCTTTAATCAACAAGGCGGCCCCATAAAATGTGCCACGTAACCAAACACAATTTCTTAGTCACATCTCTCATTTTTACAAGGTCTATTAAGTTAAGTTTGTATGTGGTTTAGACTCTGATAAAAATCTAATTTTGAAAGTATGTTTCTGTCTAAACTGTTGTAATTTAAAGGTGCACTCATAGCCCTTTTCCACCGAAGTGGTGATGGTTCACGTGCCGAGCCTGTGCTCCGCTGGCTCACGGCCAGGGCAATCTGGAGCCTTTCATAAGCTGGCTGCGCTTTTCCACTGACTTCAGAACCGAACGGTGACGTAATGGGTTGCGTGACTACTTTAGCTGACCATAAGCAAACATGGTGTGTCACAGTGTGTTTGTGTACAGCTTTTACTCTTAAAAATATGGAGTAATGCATCCCTGGCAGAACCAGGTTTTCGGCCCCGGAATGGCCTTTTCTGGGGCGGAAACGTGCAGAACATTTCAAGATTTCGCACCGGCCCAGGAACCCACTCCAGAACCATGTCGGTGGAAAATGTCTGTCAGTAACTTTTTGTTTGTGACATCTTGGACTTACCGTGACTCCTAGTGGTGTGGATGCAGCATCATTCAAAATCAATAGTTTTCAATTACAAATGCCATTGTAAAAAATGCACTTCACAATCAGCCATGATTAATCCAAGAGCGAAAGTGTCCAATAACAAGATCGTTATTCTGGTTAGTTTAAGAGAGTAGTATTCAGCTGGTCATGTGATTCCAAAATGGCAGCTTCCATGAGGACGCCTCCGCCTCATTAAGATTAAGATTCAACTTTATTGTCATTTGTGCAGAGTACAGGTACAGAGCCAATGAAATGCAGTTTTTTTTCTCTCGCATATCCCAACTAAGCTGGGGTCAGAGCGCAGGGTCAGCCATGAAACAGCAACCCTGGAGCAGATGGGGTCAAGGGGCCTTGCTCAAGGGCCCAACAGTGATATCTTGCGGTGCTGGGGCTTGAACCCCCGACCTTTCGGTCAGTAACCCATAGCCTTAACTGCTGAGCTACCTGATATGACTAGAGTCCTCATAAATTATTAATTTACTAAAAAATGAACTATACTTTCCAAACAAATAGATCCAGTTTCATCACTTCCAAAAGAACTGTGCGTACAGTCTGTCCTAAAGATCAGATAAAAAAACAAAAAAAACAACCAAGGCATAAAGTTCCACTTTCTTTCTGCTAGATAACAACCACATTTCTCCTACATCCCTGTTTCTGTTCCTTATTATAGGCGGTGGTGCTGTGCATGTTCCTGGAGATGGGAAACGTTGATCTAAAGGGCAAGAGTGTTATTGAGCTAGGGGCGGGTACAGGTTTGGTTGGCATTGTAGCTGCTCTGCTTGGTAAGATCTCTCACAGACTCTTAATTCTCTATTTTATGAAGTATTGTAATCAGTATTAGCAATGCTTGCATGTTCTTTCTCTTTTCAGGAGCCAATGTAACAATTACAGATCGAGAAACTGCTTTGGAATTTCTTTCAGCTAATGTGCGCGAGAACATTCCTCCCAGCCAGCAGGGGGCAGTGCGCATATCCGAGCTCACCTGGGGGGAGAATCTAGAACTCTACCCTCCAGGCAGCTATGACCTGGTCCTGGGAGCTGACATTGTTTACCTGGAAGACACGTTCCCTGCTCTCTTAAAGACTCTAGAACACCTGAGCTCGGAGAACACAGTGGTGGTGTTGTCCTGTCGGATTCGTTACGAGCGAGATGAAAGGTTCCTGATGGAGTTACGGCAAAAGTTCTCAGTGGAAGAGGTCCATTATGATTCTCAAAGGGACATTCATATTTATAGAGCTGTGAAGATCACGACCAAAACTGAACTGTAAAGAACCATAGAGTGGACATTACTTTTTGTAATTCAAACCATTTTAAGCTTTATAATAGGAATTGAAGTCAATTTTTTGTTAGGCTTAAAAAGTCCTTATATGCTTTTTAAATGGTTCATGATGGATTTTGCTGTAAATTGTAGGCAGATTACTATTAAGATTGCAGTCATGTCGCTGCCATCCAGGACTAAAATACTAAAAGTGGCCTCGAAAGGGTTGTTTACATGCTCTTTTACTTTTTATTACCTCCTCCTATGTATTTTAATTACTTCCAGTTATAATTACATTAAAAAATAATCAAATAAATATCAGTTTCCCTTTTATCTTGTATACAAATGTCACCAGTTTTACACTATATGGCTCGAGACATTATATATCTCAATATATATATTTTTTCTCCACAATTTTGGAATGCCCAATTTCCACTACTTAGTAGGTCCTTGGGGTGGTGCTGTTACTCACCTCAATCCGGGTGGTGGAGGACAAGTCTCAGTTGCCTCCGCTTCTGAGACAGTCAATCCGCGCATCTTATCATGTGGCTCGACGTGCATGACACCGCGGAGACTCGCAGCATGTGGAGGCTCATGCTACTCTCAGCGATCCACACACAACTTACCACATGCCCCATTGAGAGCGAGGAGATTACCCTATGTGACTATCCTCCCTTGCAACCGGGCCAATTTGTTTGCTCAGGAGACCTGGCTGGAGTCACTCAGCACACCCTGGATTCGAGCTCATGACTGCAGGGGTGGTAGTCAGTGGCAATACTCGCTGAGCTACCCAGGCCACCAACCTTCATATATTTTTACTAAAACTATTTTCTTCGTGAATGAACAAGGTGCAAAAATTACTTTTTTTGGAAACCAGATAAATATTACATTGTACTAAAGTATTACTGTGGAACCTAGTCGAGTTTATTATTAGAATATAATGCTGAATTATTGTTATTTTCAGGATAAGATTAGTTAAAGATAATTTAATATTAGGGCTGTTGATTTAACGCGTTAATTCAGTGGGATTACCACCTGTTTTCTTCAGGGGGCAGTAAGAGAATCTGCAGCTCAAACAGAGAACAAACCACACTCGCTGACGGCAGACAGCACAATACGAGCATGCATTCTTTTATTCAAAACGCAGCTTTATGTAGCACAAATCCGAATCTGAACAGTGTGTCTCCATGAAAGTATTTTTCCTCAAAATAATTTGCTTTGGCAGGAAGTTATGTATAAGTTTGTGTTTGCAAGTAAAGCACAATTTAAGTAAAACCAAATGTAGTATTTGTTTGCAGATAAAAAAATGTAGTTATATAAATTATTTGACATGAGAGTGTGTTTAGCATGTTTATATATAGACAATACTAATACAATAACTTTTTCTTAGTTTGAGCCACTGGCCCTGAAAATCTACATGGCCCTGTTCAAGCTTCATCCACCAAACTTTGCACAGACCTTCAGACTGTCCTGAGGTGTCTTTTCTAATTGACTGGACTTACGAGTTTCGCAGAATGGATGTTCAAGAATTTGAAAAATCACATAGACCTACATTGATGGAATGTTCGAATGAGCCAACGGAATGCTCATTAATTCAAACTCTTAACTATTAAAAAAATTCAAATGTAAACAAACCCACCAATTGCCTCTGCTTTAAGTTGCTCTTTTTCTGTCTCTTTCTCAATTTATCTGATTATTTGTCTGTATGTCTATCTGTCTGTCTGTTTATATCTGACAGTCTGTCTGACTATTTAGCTAGTGTGTGTGTGTGTGTGTGTGTGGGTTTGGGTGGTTTACGAGGAAATTTTTTTAGGTGACAAACTGGTTATTTCAAGGGTATTATGCTATAAATGTGGTTTATGAGGACATTTCTAGTGTTCCCATAAGTTTAAAAAATATACTAAACTATGTTTTTTTGAGGGTTAGGGTTAGGGGTAAGTTTAGAGACTAGAATCTTTAGTTCGTACAATATAAAAATCATTATGTCTATGGAGAGTCCGCATAAGGATAGCTGCACCTGTGTGTGTGTGTGTTTGCTTGCTTGCTTGCAGAGGAAGTCCACTTTTGGCAGATGCGACCGATATTTCCACCTGAGCTGAGTCAATAAAAAAGACACAATGATGTTTGTTGAGCTTTTAACAGGCTTTTAAATCCATGTCGCCCGCTGTGCAATGATTGTCAAAGACTGCACTTGAGAAACAGCATTTCTGAACAAACAAGTTTTCATTTGATTTTTGTGTCCCAAATGATAGTTTTATATTATTGAACTTAAGTACATTAGAGTTTTTTAGTATATTTACATTTATACAAGTCTGTAATTGTCTCACAAAATGTATCGTCTACATAGCCCGTAAACGATAGACAGACAGACAGACAAGACTTGATTTAATGCGGATCATCTTTTACAATTTCCTACTCTTTCTTGTGACATCACATCATTAAAAGTGAAGGCGTCAGAAAGGATAATTACTCTAACGTCAGTGACTTTTTTTTTGTCAAAAGTTTGGCATTGATTGGTCAAAACCAGATACAGAGACTCACTAACTGCAAAGTAGAATCATAATTACAGCAAACCTTTGTCATGAATGTGTGGATGTGAACTTTCACACATTTGCGATAAAAATCGCTCACAAAATTTCTAATCTGTCGGACTTTACAACCCTTTATGGAGGGAAAGAGCACATTGCCCTTTAGTAATGATGATCATATGTTCTGTATTATCTTGCAGCATGGAGTACAGTATGAAGGTACCACATAGAAAAGATTGGAATAATAAAGGTCCTTGTGGCCTTGTCTAATCTCATTTGATTAGTGGTTGACTGTAAAGTGCTTTTAAGTTCTCGATGTAATAGTGATATATCTAAATTGCAATTTAATGGTTGTCAGTGATACATTCATAATTGTTTTTTGTTTTTTTTTAACCATTTTATCTCTTATGTTAATTCGCCAAATGGGAAGAGTTATCCTTACCAATGCCAATATTCTCAACATGGTCAATGAATCGTCTAATCAATATATCAGTCTGTAAGCATTTTTGGTAGCAGTATTTGTACAAAACTAGGTCTTTTTGAGGTATATTGACTCAAGTGGTCAGAGTTGACATTTTCAAAAGAATGATGTGCCTACCTCCTAATTAATAATTATGCAAAATGATATCTGCGTAGCCCTTTAGATAGAAAAATTGGAGGCCAATGGTGAAAAAATCAGTCATTAGATTTCTGTGCAGCTATTTGGCTGAGTGTCCAATAGTTGTTCTCTACTCTGTGGCTTTAAATGGAGAAGCAGTTCCACAAACAGACAGTTGTTTCCAACAAACCACAACTGTACAACTATAATCTACAGTTATGAAATACCAGTACCCAAAGGAAAACACCACACCCAAAGTAAACTAGCCACATATGCTTGGGCACCAAAACAAATAAATACACATGTACACTCTTACACATGTTTAAAACACAGAAAACATTGAGGAATGGAAAATGGGAACAATATATAATTTTTCATGCCAAAAAAAAGCAACTCTGGTTGTTCCCCACATCTCTGAAACAGAGATGTGAATGTCTAATGTTGGAAGATTTCCATATCAGCAGTGACTTAGAGATAATATCATTCAGTGGTGTTTAACTTTAGTGACTAAATATGATCACTTTTCATAAATAGGGAAATAACAGTTGCAAAATACTTGGATACTTCCAAACTATTTCCTCCTGAACCCTAAATAAAACCTTTATAAATATATAAGGTTTTATTTAGGGGTCAGCTCCTTGTGGAATCTGAGATTTGTAATGAGTTCCAGGTCTGGTGTTTTTACATAACATCTTTGGGCATGAGTATGGCTTACTCGCACAAATGCACTAATTAACTTTATTATCAGAAGTGGAAGGGCTTTGTCTGCTTTGAAACAACTTGAGGAAGTGCGCCTATGTCACTTCAAACATTATTTATTATTTGCTTTATAAATGACCATCAAACGTTTTATGGTCCACGAGCCCTGTAGTAAAAATGATGAGCTGTTATGTGCAAATGAATACTGGCTTTCCATAAGGTTACATAAAGTTCATATGAGACAACTAAATGCTTATTTTTATTTACATGAGGTATTATCTATCCGATATGGGTGTTATTTTACATTCCTCTTGATAATGCATCATGTTATTCATTTATCCTATTCTGGGAATCATTTGGCTCTTATTGACCGTTGACTCGCTGGAGTTTTCTTGTCATCTCTTGTTGAAGTCTAAGAAATGGTCTGCACATATAGAGCGCCTTTTTAAACTTAGTGGTATTCAAAGCGCTTTACACTGCGTCTCATTCGCCCATTCTCACACACACACACACACACACACCAATGACGGCAGAGCTGCCATGCAAGGTGCTAGCCTGCCATTGGGAGCAACTTGGGATTCAGTGTCATGTGGAGTCGTGTGGGCCGGGAATCGAACCACCAACCCTGCGATCAGTGGACAACACACTCTGGAAAAGCCCCATCTGCCTGCCAATCATAATACTGGTCATAACCCAATTTTATGTGTTTGTCCCTCAAATTTATGACCGCCCCATCACCTAGAATGCAGAGTCTAGGGCAAAATTAAATCCAAGAGCCCAAACTGTTACATATGACACTGAACCTTCAACCAAAACTCTTGGATCGTAACACACCCACAAAAAGCATGGGTTGTGTCTCCATTTGCTGATTGACATGTCCATCAGGTGGGTGTGTCTTTAAGACCAAGCCTATACAATCTAGAGGGGGGGGGGGCAATGGAATCTGTGTAAAATCTTGAATTGCACCAGGCACACCCTTGCATCTCTAGATACAGACTTGATGTTTTTTAGAATCCTATCCCAAACTTCCTCCTATATTTGGTTATATAACAAACACTCATGTAGCCTAAAACGTTCCATTGTAATACTCTTTATTTAAATTAGCACTTCTAAAACATGAACCGTTTAAATACTGCCTTCAGTAAAAAAATCATGGGTGACTTTAGTGATTTTAGTACACATTTATTTCTTACCTGATAGCGAAGTCCGATTCATTTTTGTAGATCAATTCGTTCTGAGGGTTCCCTTCAATAAACGGGTTAAAAAACCCAGTGCACGGACCCCTTACGTTTCATTTTTGTAGAAGAATCGCACAATGTTTATCCAGTACCGTCGCCCCCTATAAGCAGACTATGCAGTCTGCGTAGGGCACCAACTCCCTAGACGGGCACCATCTTACCCTAGGAGGGCACCAGATAGTCGTTACAAATTATTCAAGGACCCGGAAGCAGTTGCGGCCCTGTGTTTACCAGTGTTTTTATTGTTTTTGGGGGGTGCAAGTCTTGTGTTGTTTGGGGTGTTGCTGCACTAGTGGAGTGACATGGGTGGGACGGGGCACAAAGGGGGGCCCCCCTCTAGAACCGCCACTGACTCTAGAACAAAAACGTCCTTCACTCTGCAGTGATTTATGGTTATGATTCACATTAAAAATGAAACGATTCAAATGAACAATTCGCGGTTATCAGAATACACGCCTGTATGATCCCCACATGGCTTATCTGATAATGCATGTTTTGACATTATGATCACTGAATGTGCAGTTACAGCTGTACTTCAGCTGACAGTGAGAGGAAACAGGGATTTGATCAGTGTTATGATGACATGTGTGTTTGAAAGTGGGTCAAATTCGAGGAAACTTGGTTGTGTTTGTTTGTGTGTGTGCATATCCTGCACAATACTTCATTACCGCTTATTTATTAGTGGTTTTGACTTGCAGTCGCAAATTACCGCATCAGTGAACGGGGGCACGTTGTACAGGAATGCGAACTTTCATCTGTCGCGATTTTATTGTTCCGTTTACGAGCAAAGTTGAGGTAATATTTAACGCTCGTCCTCACACTGTCAGCAGCACTGTCAGTGCCCAACACAGGAAGGAAATTGCGCTGGAGAATAACGGAATTTTGAACCGATACTACCATATTTCTGTCTAAAATGGTCAGTAAGTGCAACAATCCTGCAAATATTATGTGCACAGCTTGTTGAAGTTTGTTGTGATCTTTTGGAGACTTTTGGAGCGCTTGTGCGTAAAAGCGCATTTGGAATTTGCGCACAACAAAGCGGCGAGTTTTTGAATTAAATGACTTATCTATGTTTGGGTTTTATTTCATTTGAATATTCTTGACATGTTATAGGAGATTGGAAAATGGATCCTTGCAGTATTTGGTCTCACAGTGGTCGTTGTCTTAATAGCTGTACCAACAGCCATATTTCTTTCTGGTAGGTGCTTTTATATGTCTAAATGTATTTGTCTTGTAAAATCAAACTTTCCGATTCATTGTTATGCCTTCATGTTTACATTATAATTTCTCTATTGGTCATATATGTTTTATGGGTTTATAAGATCTACTGCTGCTCTCAGTGAAGTAATGTTATAGTTTGTTGGGTGTCACAGCTGATTGGCTACAAGTGTGCTTACACCAGTGTTTTCACATTTGCTGCTCTTATCTGGGCTGTTATCTTGTCCTGGATCTGAATTTTGTACAGGATGATGATTTTACTCAGACAGGCCTGGTTTTATAATGAACACAGATGTATGCGAGTGCATGTACATGTGTGTTATACAACACATACACACTGTTGTATGTTTGTATCTAACTAACTAACTATCTGTCTGTCTGTCTGTCTGTCTGTCTGTCTCAGAGGATAAAACAAAACCCCAGAAAACGTTCACCCTTGAAGACTACTTTAATGGCACTGCAAGAACCAAGTCATACAACTTGCGCTGGGTTTCAGGTACTGTGAGATTTGGTGGGAAAATTTATAGGCGTGGCTTAATTTTTTAACATTTGCATACATTGAGTTACAAAAATAATCCCTTTAATGATTAAATAACCCCTACTAAAATAAAGTACAGTGAACAATAGCATGGTATGTATGTGGTACTACAGGGTACCTCTGAGATAATGGTATAACTATTTTCTCGTAGATGACGAATATCTTCATAAGACAGGAAATGGGTCAGTTCTTCTGATCAATGCAACCACAGGAAATGGAAAAGAGTTTCTCACCCAACAGACCTTTGTAAGAAAAGTTTCATATCAAAGTGTTTGCCACATATATTCTTTTTAAGAGATCAGCCAAAAGTGTTTTGAATTGTGTTGGTCGGTTCACATACACACTCATCTACAGTAGTTCACATACTGCATGTGTGTGAAATGTGACACATCCTTTTTGATAATTTGTCAATGCACGGTTTGTCACACCAAAACGGGAAACTTCTTTTAAACATGAGAACAACTGCATATTTAAAGGTGAAGTGTCTTAATATAGTTATTTTGTAAAAATACTTTCTAATATCCCAGTTTAATATGCAGGGGCATTTATAAGTAAGCCATTCGTAGGTTGAGTACCCCGTTCAACTTCTGGCTCAACCAATAGAGTGAGTTTGGGGCGGGACTAGCTTTTTGTTCAACCAGTGGGAGATGATGGGAGTGATCAAGAAAGTTTTCGGAAAAACAACATTTAGTTTGGCTCGACGAAGATATACTCTGATTATTCTGCGTACATGTTTGAAGGCTTTTTCGAAATCCCAAAACCAAGACCCAAATTTCTGACTGTAATTTGGCCTAAAAGCTTTCAAGCTACAGCCACCAAACTTGGTACAGACCTTCAGGCTGTTCTTACTCTTGTTGCTATAACTTTTCTAACTGATTGGAATTACAAGTTTCACGCAGCAGATGTTTAAAAATCCCCCAAATTCCGTGGATTTACACTGACCGAATGTTAAAACGGGCCAAGACTATTCAAACTCCAACTGTAAAAGAAATAATAAATTCAAATGTAAACAAACCCACACAATGCCTTTAATTTCCTTTAACTGTCTCTTGCTCTTTTATGCTGCTCTTTATTTATTGTCTATCTATCCATCCATCCTGTGAGTCTGTCTGTCTATGTGTCTGTCTAAATGTCTGTCTGTCTATTTATCCATCCATCTGTCCATGTGTATGTCTGCTGTCTGTCTATCTATTTGGCTATCTGTGTGTCCATCCATCCATCCATCCATCCACATTTCTATGTGTCTGTCTGTCTATGTGTCTGTCTTTCCATCCATCCACCTGTCCATGTGTCTATGTGTCTGTCTGTCTTTTTATCCATCCATCCGTCCATGTGTATGTCTGTCTGTCTGTCTGTCTGTCTATCTATCTATTTGTCTATCTGTGTCCATCTATCCATCCATCCATCAACATTTCTATATGCCTGTCTGTCCATCCGTCTGTCTGTCTATCTGTCTATCTATGTAGGTGTCTGTCTATCCATCCATTCATCCATCCATCCATCCATCCATCAATTAAACTCCAGACTTTCAGAAATCACAAACTTCAGCTTCAAATGCATAAGAGCATCTCTACTTATACACATGTTTCTTTGATGTTTTCAGGCTCGTGTGGCAGCTTCTGATTACATGGTGTCAGCCGATCGAAAATATGTCTGTTTCCTGAGTAACTACACGAAGGTAATCAACCAACCTCATTGATGTGTCTTTAATCATTTATCATCTGATATTGATCTCCAGATGTTTCATTTTGGTTTGCTTCTCTCAGATATGGAGACACTCCTTCACGGCATCATATTCCATCTATAACCTGGAAAATGCGTATGTTTGCTAGTGTGGTTTTTTTTACATAAAACAAATGGTCTACAATGCTAGCTAAAGGTTTATACTAGCAAAATGAATGCTATGAATCACTTCAACTGCAATAAGATGTTCAGTTGTAATACTGCAGTGTTTTTGAAATAACGATGGTTCTTTATTTCAGGGATTTTATAAATACAGATATCCCACATGAAATACAGCACCTAGCTTGGTCGCCAACTGGCCACAAACTGGTGAGTACCATCATGACATCATGTAGAAAAACCTTATCTGTGCTGACATCGTTTGACAACAGTTTTAAAGTTTGCGAAGCCAGTTAATGAGAAACCCGAAAAGCTAATGTGTGCCTTGCAAATCTCCTGGCACTTGACTCAATGCAGTCATAACATGTAAGGGATAATTATCACAAAATAACCGTCATAGTGATAAGGACCTGATATAAAGTGGAGTGGCTGATTGTACATTATCCCACTTATTGCATGGCTACTTAGCAAATAAATAAATACATTGACATGAAATATTAATTTGTATTTAATTTATTTTATTATGTGAGAAGAAAGAGATCATGGAGTGATAAAAGAGATGTGAACCTAGAAAAGCTCTTTAGGAAATCTTTTGCCTGGGACAATGGTCAATAATACAGTTTAGCAGACATTTTGCAAAAATAGTTGAATGCAAAATGATTAATAAATGGGTTTAAACATCTTGGCAGATACAATTCCCAAAACAATCTTCCTCTGAAATCCCTGCAGGCTTATGTGTGGAAATATAACGTCTATGTGAAGGAAACTCCCAGCTCCCCCTCGCATCAGGTTACCATCAATGGAGACCACAACCTGATCCTTAATGGCGTTCCTGACTGGGTATATGAGGGTAAGTTGCTAGATGTTAGCCAATCATAGCAGATTTCATCTACATATCGAAGACTTAAAGGTAGAGTTGCAAAAAACGAAACAGCCTAGCAACTGCATAACCACATGGTAAATATCATTCAGAACATCTTGATTAAATCTGTTATTTTCACTTTTGTGACAATTTAGCATATTTGTTTCTTCTGTAGAGGAGATGTTCTCCACAAACTTTGCTCTGTGGTGGTCACCGGGTGGCAGGTTTGTGGCGTATGCTGAATTTAACGACTCAAATGTCCACAACATCGAGTACTCATGGTATGGCGAAGGCCAGTACCCAGAAACGGTCTTCATTCCGTACCCGAAGGTAAAAGACATCAAGTTCCAGAGGAAACGCACTGGGTCTCAAACAAGAAACGAAAGCGGAAACCAAAACAAATAAAACATTTTGGCAGAATGTAACTGTAAACGAGATCTCTTTTAGTTGTTCTGGAGTCAAATGTTTTTTTAAAAGACAACGTTATTTTTATAAAAATGATCAAGGTCCATGGAAGACACACTGGGTCTATAAACACAGGAACTAAAAGTGGTTAAAGAAATGAAAATGTATGTTTTTTGCTGATCATAAACGAAAACAGGAACGAAATCCCTTTCAGTTGTTCCGGAGTGAAAAATACATTTTTAAAAGACATTAGGTTCCACAGAAGACTTACTGGGTCTTGTTAACTAACCATGTTTTTGGATTTATTTGTGCATAAAATGTGTATAAATGGGTTCACACAGAAATTAATATTCATCAGAAAGTTAGCACTTTTTACATTGAAAAAAACTATTTACAATCAAGTTTTAAACCATTTGAAACCAATCGTACACTTCTGGCTGAAGATCTGGCAGCACGTGCAAACACATTTATGTGCGTACACACTGGTTTTCTATGCACAAGAAGGTTTTCCATGGGCATAAGATTGCAACTGCTATTGAATTTAGTGCAAAACACCGAAATGTGATGTTAAAATATCCAACATTCTAACAAATATGCCAACATGTTTCTGACACCTAATGATTATTGTTTATTTGTTATTTCCCAGCCTGGAACCCCAAACCCAACTGTTAAATTGTTTGTCTTTGATACAAACACTTCCACAATTAATGAAGTTCTGGTCCCCAGTGATGTTGGTGCAGGGTAATACAACCTTCTCTGTGTAAACATGGGTTATTCAGACAAGTATATAAATGGTTTTACCTGAAACAAGGTGTGTCATTACAGAGAACATTACTTGAGCACCGTTACCTGGGCAACTGATGAGCGAATTGCCGTCCAATGGCAGCAGAGAACTCAAAACTATGTGGTTTTGAAGGGCTATGACTTCAATGGTGGCACATGGGACGAAAGTTCACTGGTACGTCATAAAATCTGAAAAAATATTTTTGAGGTTGATTGAAGTATTTTGTAACATTTGAACTGGCTATACAGAAGTGTAAAGGGATTAATGGGAAGGAGCAGGCGAGAACCGGCTTGACAATATATATAATATTTTTAGTAAAGAACTTAAATGAAAAGACACAAACACACACATAGGAAGGACAGCTGCCCATAAATGCTATCTCTCTGTCGCACTACTATCCGCAGTCGGCCTTTATCCCTATCGGAGGCTTGAATAGCCTGATAAGGGGCTGGGTGTGTAGAATCACGACCTGGCCCCGCCCTCCGCCCTGTCACAACAAGATATTCTGCTTTGTTATGTCTGAGAAATGATCAGTACTTTTTCCAAAAATTGCCACAAAATTTTAGAATATGTCCCCTTTAAGATATTGACTAATAAAACCTTTTTTATTGATTTTATTCTAACAGAGCCAGACCATGAAAAGCATAACAGGTTGGGTTGGCCGGGTATGAACCACACTCTCTTACTAAATATGATCAATTGATTCTTAATGCAATGTTGAGCCATGATAATATTTGTTGGTTTGCATTGTTTTCTCAGTTCTCTCCAGATGAACCAGTCTTTCGGCCAGATGGCAGCAGTTGTTATTCTATTTTCAGTGACAGCGATGGTTTTAAACATCTCATTCATTTCAATGGAGTGAGTACGATTGATGGGGGGGGATGGGGGGGGGTGTTCGGGAAACCTATTTGAAAACAGTGGTTATAATTTCCTTCTATTTGGCAATGCTGAAAGTTTTTAAATATTTAACAAACCATAATATATATATATATATATATATATATATATATATATATATATATATATATATATAAAACGACTTTTGAAAACTATTTTTAAATGCTTTTTTAGATAAATTCAGTCAAATTTTATCATAACATGTTTTATTTTGCATTAAAGCAAATCATAAGATGAATTCAACAGGCCAATAATAGTATACTTTAACTGACCTCCACATTGCTGAACAAACATTTTAATATAATAGTATTCAATGTACTATATTTTCAATATTTCGTATTGTCCAATATGGTTTCCTAGGCAGACCGGACATTTGTGACCAGTGGAAACTGGGAGGTCATCAGCATACTTAAGGTCACAAAAGATGCAATGTAAGTTATTTTACAAGAAACATCAGATGTATAGTCATTTAGATGATTAATAGAAGTGTTAGCTTTCTATTGTGTCCATTGTTTCATTAATAAATAAGTGAATTCAATAAACAAAATGAGTAAATACTGTGAAAAATATGTTTAATTAATTTCTGCACTCTGTGAAAAAAATGTATTTGTCAAATAACCTAAAAAAATCTAAATGAATTTGGTATTATTTTGGTTTTGAGTCAAATATATAATGTCATATGACTGATTCAGCTTGACTACACCAACAGAGGTGCATTTTAATGGACATCTTAAATTTTTTTTCTCTAATTGAGACAGATACTACGTCAGTAACGAACACAATGGCAGTCCAGGCCAAAGGAATGTGTACAAGTGAGTCTCACAAACATAAATCAGTTCACTGCTATAGAAGTCTTCATAGTCACAAAATAGCATTAAATGTGCTGTTTTCAAACCCCTACAGAATCACTATAAATGGCGCTTCTCACTCTGAGCGCGAGTGTCTCACCTGTACTCTCAATGAGGACAGGTGTAAATATAATTCGGCCCTCGTCAGTGAGGAAGGAACGTACTATCGCATGGACTGTTCCGGTAAGTCCTGTGCATTCAGATTTATTTACTTTTCTCCCCAATTTGGAATGCCCAATTCCCATTGCGCTCAAAGTCCTCGGCTCAAAGTGACTCGCCTCAATCCGGGCGGCAGAGGACGAATATTAGCTGCCTCCGCATCTGAGACCGTCAAACTGCGCATCTTATAACGTGGCTTGTTGAGCGTGTTACCATGGAGACATAGCGCATGTGGAGGCGTCACACTATTCTCCGTGGCATCCGCGCACAACTCACCGCACGCCCCACCGACAGCGAGAACCACATTATAGTGACCATGAGGAGGTTAACCCATGTGACTCTACCCTCCCTAGCAACCGGGCCAATTTGGTTGGTCACCCTGGATTGGAACTCGTGACTCCAGGAGTGGTAGTCAGCGTCTTTACTCGCTGAGCTACCCAGACCCAGCATTCAGATTTATTTACACCACTGGGAATTACTCTTGCCTGTCATCCAACCCTTAAAATGTACCTCTGTTGGATGGGAGACTTCCTGGGGAAAACTAAGGTTGCTACTGGAAGAGGTATTTGGAAGACCAGCAGGGGGTGCTCACCCTGTGGTCTGTGTGGGTCCTAATGCCCCAGTATAGTGACGGGGACACTATACTGTAAAAAGGCACCATCTTTCGGATGAGACGTTAAACCGAAGTCCTGACTCTCTGTGGTCATTAAAAATCCCACGACACTTCTCGTAAAGAGTAGGGGTGTAATCCCATGTCCTGGCCAAATTTCCCCCATAGGCCCTTCTCAATCATGGCCTCCTATAAATTGGCTGTATCACTCTACTCTCTCCTCTCCACCAATAGCTGGTGTGTGGTGAGTGTACTGGCGCACTATGGCTGCCGTTGCATCATCCAGGTGGATGCTGCACACTGGTGGTGGTGGAGGAGAGTCCCCCTATACTATGTAAAGCACTTTGAGTGCCTAGAAAAGCACTATATATATGTAAGGAATTATTGTTATTATTATTATGAACACAACCTTAATTGCATAATACACAAAAGTATGCAAAATCAATGAAATGTTGTCAAACTGTGATGTTCAGTTATTTGTTTGCTTTCAAAGGACCTGGACTTCCTCTGTATACGTTAAGAAATGGCCGAGATGGATCAGGTAGCACTGTTTATAAAATTAATAGTAATTAAAAAAGACTTTTAACTACTTGGTACTAGTACTGCATTTTTTTTTTTTACATTAGTTAACTATGTTAGTTCACATGATCTAATGATAAAAAATATTTTGAGCACTTGTTAATCTTGGTTCATGTTCATTTCAACATATACAAATACATTTTTTAATTAAATTAAAAGTTGGATATCTACTGTCCATTAATGCATTATGAACTAACACATACTAAGCATGAACAACAGTATTTTTTACAATTAACATTAACCAAGATGCAAGATACACAATACTGTAAAAAATAATTTGCTCAACATTATTAGTTCATGTAACTAATTTACTAACCTTAACAACAGACCTTATTGTTAAGCATTACTGAGCCACAAAAAGAAAATTAAACACATTCTAGTTTGTAATACACTTTAAATGTATTCCTAATTCCATGTTAATGTATTCATAATGCCTTATAATGCTTTTAATGCATTATACTGTATATTTACATAATAGTTGTATTGTAATACTTGCGTCAACTGTTATTGTAATTTGTTATTGCGTCATGGTTACATTTTTGAAGAACGTAATGCAATAAAACACATGATAACACTTATATAACCCATTAAATTGAGTTTAAAATCAAACATTTTGCAGCATAATGCATTACAACCCTTTAAATGGATCCTGCATCGATACTTAAATCATGCATTATAATACGTTTAAACCAATACTACGATGAGATCTATTCTAAACGGTATTTTAAGGCATTAAGTATGCATTACAATCCTTTATAATGTATTATATGTATATTATTACAATGCAAATATAAATGTATATAAATATTTAGTTTAATCATTTTGTACATATATATGTCTTAATGAATCCTCCTCAAATAATCTTCTTAGAGGTGAGAGTTCTTGAAGAAAACAAAGATTTGGAAGGTGTGCTGAATGAAATCGCTATGCCGTCCGTTACACATGGCAAGCTGAAGATTGGAGAGTTTGGTAAGGCTGAATGTGCATTACACAGGAGGTTCATATTAAACGGCCTACAGGCAGAAACAAAAGATGTTTTCATTATTTCATTCCGAAGACATACCAATCCTAATCGTATTTGTTTTCACAGACCTCTGGTATCAGATGATCTTGCCTCCCAAGTTCGACAAATCCAAAAAATATCCTCTGCTTATTGATGTGTAAGCTTGCTACATATTTTTGTGTGATTTCCCGCTAAAGGGATACTTAAAACGAAAATTCAAACACTAACAAAAATTTCAGTTATGGAGCGAGACAAACAGTCCTTCTTGATTCTTTAATATTCTCTAGATATGCGGGCCCCTGCAGTCAGAAGTCTGATTTCCGGTTCAGGGTGAGCTGGTCCACATATTTGGCCAGCACTGAGAACGTGATTGTGGCCAGCTTTGATGGCAGAGGAAGTGGTTACCAAGGAGACAAAATCATGCATTCGATCTATAAACGTCTGGGTACCTATGAAGTTGAGGATCAGATAACTGCTGCTAGGTAAATATATGCATCCTTATGACACAACCCTCAGAAATACACAAGTGTCAATGGTTGATCATGGCATTCTGTGGCCAAATATTTTTGGGTAATGGCTACAAAACCATATAATTGACCGGAAACAATTATTTAATTCCAAATGACATACACATCTTTATTACTCTTGCTTTTAAGGCAGTTTATCGATATGGGCTTCATAGATAAAGAGAGGGTTGCCATCTGGGGATGGGTAAGTTTCATCACCAGAAATATAATTAGTTCCAATATCATGATTAAAAAGGTCACAATTCAGTTCAATTCAAATTCAAACTGCTTTTTGTGAAATGTTTTGCTTGAAAAGTGTGTTTATTCTACATTTCTTAAATAAAGGTCAATTGGTTTGATATTTTGTTAACTAATGCAGTGGTATTCAGACATTTTAAGTATGGCTTAAGTGTCCTAATAGTTTTAAAGGCCACTGTATATGCTTTTATCAATTGCTGTATGTTTCTAATTCAGTCTTATGGTGGTTACGTCACTTCAATGGTTCTGGGAGCTGGTAGTGGAGTTTTTAAATGTGGCATGGCTGTTGCTCCAGTGTCTAAATGGGAATATTATGGTAATGTTATGGTTTTTATGAAGATATTTGGACTGTATCCTCAAAATCAATTATTTATTGTGATTAAACTCTTAATTTCCAACAGATTCTATTTACACTGAGAGATACATGCTAACGCCAGCCGAGAATCAGGCCTTTTATGACGTAAGTTGACAAAAATGTTACAAAATTTAGTTTTTCCTGTATGAAAATACTCTTTGGTTTTCCAAAATGACGTCACGAAGAAACGTGAGTCATTTGTACTCAACTCACGAGAGGAAAGTACAAGCACTACGTCACTGAGCGTTTATGGGGTGTTGTGATTCTTGCAGAATTCCACAGTGACGGGAAGAGCCAAGAATTTTAAATCTGTCCAGTACCTCCTGGTGCACGGCACTGCTGACGGTGAGTATCGACCTTTAAACCTCTCTCTCTCTCTCTCTCTCTCTCTCTCTCTGTCTACCTCTTTGCAACTGAGCAATGTCAAACATACTAAGGGGCCGTTCAGCTGGTGCATTTGTGAGCATGACGCAGCGCAATGAATCCACAGTTTTCCAGTTGTCACAATCCCATGATGATTCTGATTGCTGCTGGACTGTTTTCTGGTTCCGGTCTCTATTAGAAGCAATGTATAAACTACCGAAATGAGTGATCCAGATGGAGAACAACTTCTATTTTAAGTGTTAAAACTGAGTGCATACTCAACTTGTGCAGCTGTTTGCTGTCATAACAGCTCAAAGTTGTCAATGATCTCAACGTTGCATAACTTCATGTTATCTACCCACACTTTCCCCCATAGGCCCTTCTCAGTAATGGCCTCCTAATAATCCCCATCCATTAATTGGCTGTATCACTCTACTCTCTCCTCTCCACCAATAACTGTTGGTAACCACACTGTTAAGGCACTGAAAAAAGACGGTCAAGAAAGTATCGGGACTATGGAGCCATGTGTGTTTTTTTTATTTGGCAATTTAATTCACTAAGCATCACATTATCCGCTAAAATCACTGGAGACTGAAAAACGAAATCAGGCTTCAATTATGAATCGAGTAAAGGTTGGATAGAACAGAACGTAGGTGTCTAGAGGCACGTTTTTAACAGCTGAATTTTGTTTTACTTAACACAGCGTTTAAAATACATGGCGCCCCTATGCAAAACATTGTAAAAAACAGCGCAGCGCAAACATCAAAGATGTCCGTCTAGTGCATGTTAACATCGGAAAACAATTTAAAACAAACCAGCACGGACGCAAATGCGCTTTCTGGGTGAGCGGTCCCTAAATTCGAAGTAAACAACCCTACAATAAACACTATTTTTATTAAACATTAATAAACATCTTAAGTGTTTTAGCTTATTTCTTTGTTTTTGTAATCCTGCAAATGTCTGTAAAATAGCCCAATTGACTACAAAATGGGAGAAAAAAAAATTACACGTCTTTTTATCCTCTGTTTTCAGATAACGTTCATTTCCAGCAAGCTGCTCAGATCTCTAAAGC
Source organism: Moxostoma hubbsi (assembly GCA_032164185.1). NCBI lineage: Eukaryota > Metazoa > Chordata > Actinopteri > Cypriniformes > Catostomidae > Moxostoma > Moxostoma hubbsi. The sequence continues at coordinate 18,706,408 of JAVLUX010000048.1, forward strand.
CCTCGTTGATGAGCAAGTGGACTTTGATGCAATGGTAAGACAGCAGCAAAATTAAGCTCTATTCATGCAAAATAGTCTTTCAATCAAAGATATTTTACTTCAATGATCAAAAATGGCTTTTTTAAATCATTTTTAGCAGTTATATCAAATAAGCTGAGTCTCATAAGTAAAAATGTTACATGAATATCTTAATGTCCATGGACTTTTTTTATTACTCTTTTTTTAAATCACTTTTTATCCAAGTTTTAAGTTAAGATTTACATGAATATACAAGGGAAAGTGTATATTTTAAGTGCTGTAACTGGTCACCATTTCTTTAATGTTTTTCATCATTTATATGCCCAAATATGTCTAGTAGTCTCTCAATATGACAGTACAAAAGCTGCACGTGATATGATTCTAAAAGTATCAGCATGATCAGCTTTAGATGGAGCTTAGTTAGTCAGATAGTTACATCTTCTCTGTTCTTTCTCTCCCTCCCACTCGATTTGGTGTTCAGTGGTACACTGATAAAGACCACGGTCTCGGCGGGTCGGCCAATCAGCACGTGTACACTCACATGAGCCACTTTCTGAAAAACTGCTTTGCTTGAAGTTGTGAAACCTTTCCACTAGACATCAAGCACACAGAACCTACAGTACAGTGCTGAATCAATGTTACTTCCAATTCACCTCACGCACTTAAACGTGTCAAGCATGTACTATCGGCGAGGACCAGCCACTGAATCCACAAGGATCTGTGAATCGAACTGTATTATGATGCAATAATGGACACATTTCATTAATGTTTTTATCAGACATTTCAAATGTACATTCTGAACAACCTCACCACCAACAACAACAAAAAATGAAAAAGAAAATGAAAAAGAAAACGAAAAAGTTTGCATTTGATCACCACAAGAATGAATATTGCTTTGGACTTGTGTTATAAATGAAAATTGACTAGGATAAACAAAGCTTGATGAGCCAGCTACACAACTTGTGTATTAAATCTTCTATGTAAACAAAACTTTAAGGGACAAAAGTTTAGATTAATCCTTTGAGATTCAATAATTTATTTTGCATTTAGTACTTTTGTAATTTCCAAAGAACTGGGGAGAGCAACATTGTGTATTCGTTGTTAATTTCATGTGATATATGTAAAGAAAATTGTTTTTAATATTTAAAACTTTAAAATTTGTCCAATGATTTGTCATCAACTCTTGGGGTTAAGTAATCTTAAGTGAGGTTTGTGAAAAAATTTATTGTGCCATTATTTTTAACATATCATATGTATGATACAAAGATATTTTCAATCTATTTTTAATATATTATATGCCAAGATATGATACTGTAAATATCAGAAATATTTTACATCTGTAATAAATTTACAAATGTACTCAAATGTTTGTGACTTATTTATACGTTTACATGTCATACCTATTATATGACAACATGAAATTGAAAAACAATAGAAAAAAAATGATATGAAACCGTGACATTGAACATTCAGGTAACAATGTTACAGAAACCTTCCATTTTTCATAATTATTTTTTAAAATTACTGCCATAATTGTTGTGTAAAAGAAAATAAATATGTAAAAATATGTATTTTTATAACTTATCTTTTCACCCTGATAATGATAACTTTTTATACCTAACCTATCATAACCTAACCTAACCTAAACTAACCTAACATAACCTAAACTAATCTAATCTAATCTAACCTAACCAAAACTAATCTAAACATAAACCTAAACTAAACCAAACATAAACCAAACCAAAACTAAACCTATCCTAACCTAAACCTAATCTAACCAAACCTAAACCCTAACCTGAACCTAAACTAAACCTAACCTAAACCTAACCTAACCTAAACTAAACCTAATCTAACCTAAACTAAACCTAACCTAAACCTAAACCTAACCTAAACTTAACCTAACCTAACCTAACCTAAAATAATCCTAACCTAACCTAACATAACCTAACTAACCTAACCTAAACTATAATACATTTACAAATGTACTCAAATGTTTGTGACTTATTTATATGTTTACATGTCATACCTATTAAATGACAACATGAAATTGAAAAAAATGGATATGAAACCGTAAAATTGTTACATTGAACATTCAGGTAACAATGTTAAAGAAACTTTCCATTTTTCATAATTATTTTTTTAAATTACTGCCATAATTGTTGTGTAAAAGAAAATAAATATGTAAAAATATGTATTTATATAACTTATCTTTTCACCCTGATAATGATAACTTTTTATACCTAACCTATAATAACCTAACCTAACCTAAACTAACCTAACATAACCTAAACTAATCTAATCTAATCTAACCTAACCAAAACTAATCTAAACATAAACCTAAACCAAACATAAACCAAACCAAAACTACACCTATCCTAACCTAAACCTAAACCTAAACCTAACCTAACCAAACCTAAACCCTAACCTAAACCTAACCTAAACTAATCCAAATCTAACCTAAACATAACCTAACATAAACTAAACCTAACCTAAACCTAACCTAAGATAAACCTAACCTAAACCTAAACTAACCCTAACCTAAAAAAAAACTTAACCTAAACCCTAACCTAACCTAAACCTAACCTAAACTAAACCTATCCTAACATAACCCTAACCTAACCTAAACCCTAACCAAACCTAAACCCTAACCTAACCTAACCTAAACTAAACTAAACTAAACCTAACCTAAACTAACCTAAACCTAACCTAAACCCTAACTTAACCTAAACCCTATCCAAACCTAAACTAAACCTAACCCTAACCTAAACTAACCTAACCTAACCTAAACTAAACTAAACTAAACTAAACTAAACTAAACTAATCCTAACCTAAACCTAACCTAACCTAAACCTAACCTAAACTAAACCTAACCTAACCTAACCTAAACCTAACCTAAACCTAAACTAAACCTAACCTAACCTAACCTAACCTAACCTAACATAACCTAACCTAACCTAACCTAAACCTAACCTAACATAACCTAAACTAAACCTAACCTAACCCAACATAACCTACTAACCTAACCTAAACTATTATACATTTACAAATGTACTCAAATTTTTGTGACTTATTTATACGTTTACATGTCATACCTATTACATGACAACATGAAATTGAAAAAAAAAATGGATATGAAACCGTAACATTTTTACATTGAACATTCAGGTAACAATGTTACAGAAACCTTCCATTTTTCATAATTAATTTTTAAAATTTCTGCCATAATTGTTGTGTAAAAGAAAATAAATATGTAAAAATATGTATTTTTATAAATTATCTTTTCAACTTGATAATGATAACTTTTACACCTAACCTAACCTAAACTAACCTAACCTATCATAACCTAAACTAACCTAACCTAACCTAACCCTAACGTAACCTGTCTTAACCTACCCTAACCATAACCTAACCTAACTTAAAATAACCTAAACTAACCAAACATAACCTAAACTAACCTAAACTAAACCTAACCAAACCTAAACCTAAACTAAACCTACCTAACCTAAACCATAACCTAACCTAACCTAAACACAAACCTAATCCCTAACCAAAACTATACCCTAACCTAATGTAAACTAAACCTAACATAACCTAACCTAAACCTAAAATAAACCTAACCTAAACCTAACCTAACATAACCTAAACTAACCTAAACTAACATAACCCTAACCTAAACCTAAACTAAACCTAACCTAACCTAAACTAAACCTAACCAAACCTAACTTAACATAACCTACAACCTAACCTAAACTATAATACATTTACAAATGTACTCAAAAGTTTGTGACTTATTTATACATTTAAATTTCATACCTATTATAAGACAACAGGAAATTAAAAAACAACAGAAAAAAATAGATATGAAACTGTAAAATTTTACATTGAACATTCAGGTAACAATGTTACAGAAACCTTAAATTTTTCAAAATTACTGCCATAATTGTTGTGTTAAAGAAAATAAATATATAAAAATATGTATTTTTATAACTTTTCTTTTCACCCTGATATTGATAACATTTTATACCTAACCAAACCAAACCTAAACTAACCTAACATAACCTAAACTAACCTAACCTAACCTACCATAACCTAACCCTAACCTAACCTAACATATCCTAACCTACCCTAACCATAACCTAAACTAACCTATCATAACCTAACCTAACATAACCTAAATTAACCTAACATAACCTAAACTAAACTAACCTAAACTAACCTAACCTAAACTAACCTAAACCAAACCTAACCTAAACTAAACCTAACCTAACATAAACCATAACCTAACCTAACCTAATCTAAACCTAACCTAACCAAAAACCTAACTAAACCTAAACCCTAACCTAACGTAACCTAACCTAAACCCTAACCTAACCTAAACCCTAACCTAACCTAACCTAAACCTAACCTAAACTAACCTAACATAACCTAATCTAACCTAACCTAAACCCTAACCTGACCTAACCTAACCCAAACCTCACCTAACCTGACCTAACCTAAACCTAACTAAACTAAACCTAACCTAAACTAACCTAAACTAAACCTAAACTTAACCTAACCTAACCTAAACCCTAACCTAAATTTAACCTAAACTAAACTAATCCAAACCTAACCTAAACCTAAAATAAACCTAACCTAAACCTAACATAAACTAAACCTAACCTAAACCTAACCTAAGCTAAGCTGAGCTAAACCTAACCTAAACTAACCCTAACCTAAACAAAACCTAACCTAAACCCTAACCTAACCTAAACCTAACCTAAACTAACCTAAACCCTAACTTAACCTAAACCCTATCCTAACCTAAACCTAACCTAACCTAACCTAAACCTAACCTAACCCTAACCTAAACTAAACCTAACCTAAACTAAACTAATCCTAACCTAACATAAACCTAAACCTAACCTAAACTAAACCTAACCTAACCTAACCTAAACTAAATCTAACCTAACATAACCTAACCTAAACTAAACCTAACCTAAACCTAACCTAATCTAAACCTAACCTAACATAACCTAAACCTAACCTAACCTAACATAACCTACTAACCTAACCTAAACTATTATAAATATACAAATGTACTCACATTTTTGTGACTTATTTATATGTTTACATGTCATACCTATTACATGACAACATGAAATTGAAAAAAAAAAAATGGGAAAAAAAAGGATATGAATCCGTAACATTTTTACATAGAACATTCAGGTAACAATGTTACAGAAACCTTCCATTTTTCATAAATATTTTTTTAAATTACTGCCATAATTGTTGTGTAAAAGAAAATAAATATGTAAAAATATGTATTTTTATAACTTATCTTTTCAACTTGATAATGATAACTTTTTATACCTAACCTAAACTAAACTAAACTAACCTAACATAACCTAAACTAACCTAAACTAACCTAACCTAACCCTAACCTAACCTATCTTAACCTACCCTAAACCTAACCAAGACTAAACCTATCCAAACCTAAACCTAAACCTAACCTAACCTAACCTAAACCCTAACCTAAATTGAACCTAAACTAATCCAAACCTAACCTAAAATAAACCTAACCTAAACCTAACCTAACAAAAACTAAACCTAACCTAAACCTAAACTAACCCTAAACTAAACAAAACCTAACCTAAACCCTAAACTAACCTAAACCTAACCTAACCTAAACCCTAACTTAACCTAAACCCTATCCTAACCTAAATCTGACCTAACCTAAACTAAACGTAACCTAACCTAAATCTAAACTAAACCTAACCTAAACTAAACTAATCCTAACCTAACCTAAACCTAAACTAAACCTAACCTAAACTAAACCTAACCTAACCTAACCTAAACCTAACCTAAACTAAACCTAACCTAAACATAACCTAAACTAAACCTAACCTAACATAACCTAACCTAAACTAAACCTAACCTAACCTAAACCTAACCTAATTTAAACCAAACCTAACATTACCTAAACTAAACCTAACCTAACCTAACATAACCTACAAACCTAACCTAAACTATTATAAATGTACAAATGTACTCAAATTTTTGTGACTTATTTATACATTTACATGTCATACCTATTACATGACAACATGAAATTGAAAAAAAAAATCAGAAAAAAAAGGATATGAAACTAAAACATTTTTACATTGAACATTCAGGTAACAATGTTACAGAAACCTTCCATTTTTCATAAATATTTTTTTTAATTACTGCCATAATTGTTGTGTAAAAGAAAATAAATATGTAAAAATATGTATTTTTATAACTTATCTTTTCAACTTGATAATGATAACTTTTTATACCTAACATAACCTAAACTAAACTAACCTAACATAACCTAAACTAACCTAACCTAATCTAACCTAACCATAACCTATCTTAACCTACCCTAAACCTAACCAAGACTAAACCTATCCGAACCTAACCTAAACCCTAACCTAAATTGAACCTAAACTAAACTAATCCAAACCTAACCTAAAATGATCCTTCACCTAAACCAAACCTAACATAAACTAAACCTAACCTAAACCCTAACCTAAACCTAACCTAACATAACCTAAACCCTAACATAACCTAAACCCTATCCTAACCTAAACCTAACCTAAACCTAACCTAAATCTAAACTAAACCTAACCTAACCTAAACCTAGCCTAACCTAACACTAACCTAAACTAAACCTAACCTAAACTAATCCTAACCTACCCTAAACCTAAACAAAACCTAACCTAAACTAAACCTAACCTAGCCTAACCTAAACTAACCTAACCTAACCTAACCTAACCTATACTAACCTACCCTAACCATAACCTAAACTAACCTAACCTATCATAACCTAACCTAACATAACCTAAACTAACCTAACATAACCTAAACTGACCTAAACTAACCTAACCTAAAATAACCTAAACCTAACCTAAACTAAACCTAACCTAACTAAACCTAACCTAAACCCTAACCTAACCTAAACCTAACCTGACCTAAACTAAACTAAACCTAACCTAAACTAAACCTAACCTACCCTAACCTAACCTAAACTAATTCTAACCTAACCTAAACTAAACCTAACCTGACCTAACCCTAAACTAAACCTGACCTAACCTAACCTAAACCTAACCTACACCCTAACCTAACCTACACCCTAACCTAACCTAAACCCTAACCTAACCTAACCTAAACCTAACCTAACCTAACCTAAACTAACCTAACATAACCTAAACTAACCTAACCTAACCTATCATAACCTACCCTAACCATAACCTATACTAACCTAAACTAACCTAAACTAGCCTATCCTAACCCTAACCTAACATAACCTAAACTAACCTAACCTATCCTAACCCTAACCTAACCTACCTAAACCCTAACCTAAACTAAACTTAACCTAACCTAAATTAACCTAACCTAAACCTAACCTAACCTAAACTAAACCTAACCCTTACCCTAAACCTAACCCTAACCCAATTACTGCCATAATTTCCTTCTGGGTAAAAAAGAAAGAAATAGCAATTATATATTATTAAAATAAATTAAAACCTATATAATATTTGTTATCATCTATAAATATTAGATGTGTTGTTATAGTTGTTATAATATATATAATTCTTGTCATTTTTAATCAAATAATGTATTAATCATTGTGTGTACAAAGTTATCAAAGATATTTCAAAAATTATATATCTTTACCAAACACTTCTTATCAAACACTGCCATTAGCTTTTCATTTATTTCTTTATAGTGCATCAATGACTTCACGTAGATTTATTATGCAGAGCATCTTTGAAAACACAACTAAGGACTCATCACGTAAAAGTGATAAACTAAAACATGAAGGAAATATCCATTTGGCACGTTCTCCAAGAACTCAGACCTGATTCACCCAACCGTTCTAACAGTATATCCGTTTCTCTGCATTTTCCCCTACAGCAGCGCTTCAGAGGTTATTTTTTTCTTCCTTTATTTGCGAAACCTTCATCCTGCTTTCTCACACCTCGAAGAAAGCTCTTATCTGCCAGTACTTTGGCACATCTCTCTCTATAAACAAACATGAGCTCAGTTTCATCCATACCGGTTAAATGGACTGACACTAATGGATGAGCTTAACGCAGTGATACGCGCATGTGTGGGCTGTTAACAGAGGCCTGCCCACCTGATCGCCTATAAAACACCCTGAAGTTTGAGAAGAGGCCACAAAACCAGCAGCAGAAGAACCAGAAGAGCAGTTGCGGTTAAGAAGCAAACTTCTGTTCATCTACCTATCAATACAATACATCCATTGGTAAGTTGAGGGTCTCTTGCTTATGATGGGGCTCGTTGTACATCCCCTCAAAACTTGTGGTTTTAACATACAAACCCTTCTTGGATTGATTGGTTTAAAAAGTAGTTTTGTGGGTTATATGATAACCTCTTTATGTACTATATGATTTTTACAGGACGTGTATATATGAACTCTACAGAAGCTATCAAAATGAAAGGCGTCCAATTTCTCGCTGGTCTTCTACTTTCCCTTTTCATTCAAAACAGCATGTGTGCCCCTTTGCAAGAAGAAAACACAAGGTAAGTGAAATGCCCAATGTTTTTGTATAATAAATACACCAACGTCTATTTAGCTGGGTTAATTGTCAGACAAAATAGAAATTAGTTAGATTAAATGATTTGAAATAACTTTATCTGAATCTTTCATGAATCTATTTCCAATAAAGTATAAAGTTTATTTTTTAATAAATTGTACATTTTAATTTATGCATTTGGCAGATGCTTTTATCCAAAGCGACTTACAGTGCACTTATTTCTGGGACAATCCCCCCCGGAGCAACCTGAAGTTAAGTGCCTTGCTCAAGGACACAATGGTGGTGGCTGTGGGGATCGAACCAGCAACCTTCTGATTACCAATTATGCACTTTAGCCCACTACGCCACCACCACTCCACTAAAATAGTTCATTACAAAAACCGAAAGCACTTAGTGTTTGAACTTTTGTACGAAGATAATTTACTAGTATGAATGCGTAAAATTTTATAAAAAGACTAAAACCCTATAATAGTTTAATAAAAGCTAAATTTATAAAAAGCTATAAATGTCTGTTTGCACAAATGTGCGTAATTTTTTTAGAAAATAATACAATGGTGTTTTAACTTTTCGTATGAAATTATTTGAAGATAATTTACTGCTATTTTTCTATTTGAGTGGTAAAACACTAATAGTTTCACAATCGTTTTATTTGTTTTACTGTTTAAAGCTTCTATATTTGGAGATTTGGCCATCATTTGGAAGGTGTACACAATTATACGTAACTTCATAGTCAATGTATAACTTCTCAACCTGCAGCACAGAGACAGTAGAAAGTCTTCTACCGAGGGGTCAAGATTTCACCACCATAAAGAGGCATTCTGAGGGGACGTTCTCAAACGACTACAGCAAATACCTAGAGACCAGGAGAGCGCAGGACTTTGTTCAGTGGCTCATGAATTCAAAGAGAAACGGGTTGGTGTATTTACAATATGAGATAATATTGTGCAATACAGTATAATTGGTAAAAGTAAAGTTCTTATAAGAAACTACCAAAAATGATTCAACAGAGTAAAAGAAAAATGTAATCCTAACCATGACACAACTAACCTAGCCTTAACACTGACTCCATTGAAAACCATTCACTATCCCAACTAGGTTGGCATTATTTCTCAACTAAATACAATTCAATCATTTAATCTGTAATATCCTCCCATGAACTCTCCCCCCCCCCCCCCCCCCCCAGTGGTCCAGCCAGGCGTCATGCTGAAGGAACCTACACCAGCGACATCAGCTCCTACCTGCAAGACCAAGCGGCCCAGAACTTTGTTGCGTGGCTAAAATCTGGACAGCCCAAACAAGAGTAGGCTTCCACGCTTCATTACGCCTCCAGTGCCTTATAGAGTGTGCAAGTGATGGAAATAAAGAACGAGATAGTGTGTGAGAGAGAATAATCACTGAACTGATTGCTTAATAACGTTTACTCATCTTTGACAGCTGTCTCTTTTCTAATGCGTCCTGTCCAACCCTACTGCATAGAGCTAATGCTAATAAATCCAGCTGAAACTAGCTGTCTGATTATCTTTCCATGCTTAAGATTGTTTGTTTGGCTTTGGGGAGCTTATTTCACTCAAATGCAATGCATCTTCTGTTTCTGGTACACTAATCCAATCAAATTCTGCTTAGCTAATCAAGCAAACACCTACAGTATAAAAAAAACTTATAATATTAAAAGATCACATGACTAATTAATGCTAACAGACCATCTCTTTCCAAGAAACTAATTTCCAAGATAGATGATCCTACTGAAAAGACCATCGTAGACCACGGTCACACAAATGCGTTTCCATTTGAAAATGCCATGATTACGCTACGTTTACACCTCTCAACCACCCTAGAACATTTTCCTCAATCGAAAACGAAGACTTTCGAAAATGCTTTCTATAGACCTTATTCACCATAGCACCATCTTTGATTTTTAAGGGGATTGAAAATGCGAGGGATAGACTTGCCGTTTCTTCAATGGTATGAACGTTTAAAGCTGGATAAAGCTCCTAGATCACGTATGATTCTCAACAACTCATGTTGTCTGGAGTTGTTTGTCTACTGAATGTTTCAAAGTTTTGTCCGCGGAATGACCCAAAAACACTTTAAATGGCAGTATTGCCCGTTGAAAAGACTGTTTTTTTTGTCATTCCCATCAAAAATCCTCTTGACGCCAGGGGAGTGAGGATTTCCGCACAGCTATCACGTACCAGCTGGCTCCCATTACACTCACCCCCCTAAATCTCACTCCCATCCGGAGTCACGGCACCACTGTAACAGGTCCTGATCAACCCACTCTGAGTGGTATTCGAACAGCTTGCATGGGAGGCGGGTGCACTAACGAGGAGGCTAAAGGCTACAGCCTCTAGCATCTGTCGCTAGTGTGCTTCTTGAGGCCAGATAAGTGAGGTTTACACATACTGAACAGCTATAGCGTACCAGCTGGCTCCCGTTACACCAGCATGAATTTTTGAATGCTGGTCCAAGCTGGCTAATGCTAGTTTGGCCTAACTGGGGAACTAGCATAGCTATGCGAAAATTTGCTGGTGAAGCTGATCAACCAACATGATCTTTCTGATAAAGCAAGTTTACCAAGTAGTCTTGCTGGTTGGTACACATACATGCTAGCATCCATGCTAAGGACTAAAAAAAAAAAATCACTTACTGGTGACCAGCAAGGGAACACAACAGCGTAAACTAAAGCAACACAGTGTAAAAACTTGGTGTAGACCTCGATAACCACTTGACTGCAATCTATAATTCACTGATGCAAATGTTCAATAATAAGTATTGTGTGTCGTATACAAATGCTCATCGATTATCATATGTGCAGTGTTGCAGGCAACAGAGGTGCAGATCTGCCCCGTAGGAGGCATGTAGATGGCAGTTTCACCAGTGATGTCAACAAGGTTTTGGACAGCATGGCTGCCAAGGAGTACTTACAGTGGTTGATGAACTCTAAAACATCGGGGACAAGGTAATGCCCTCCTAGGAACTTATGAGTCGAAACAAATGGGTGCTCTTATAAGTAAATTTATGTTTATTTGAGGTTTCAAGATAAAAGTTCAGTTAGGCCTACATATTGCTGCCAAAAAGCCCTAGACTTAACGAACAATGTTTGAGTTTTCCAGAGGTAACCATAACAACAGTGGGCTATATGCTGCTTACGATGCTGTCATTATCACTTTATTATAGATAAATATATCACAAATATATCACAAAACTGTAACATTTGGTTTAAAAGGTCTTAAAGATACAGCAATTGACGTTTAGTTAACTGTGCTAATTGCGCCAACTGACAACTTGCTTCACGCGAGATGTACCAACAGTTTGCGTGCCTAAAATTACCTTTATGAATAATTTCAGATGTTTAATTATTATTAGTATTGGGTATAATCAGTTCAAAAGCAATAAATGAGTTTATTTTGGTTTATTGAGATGGAATGTGTAAAACTTCCTGTTTCTTATTTTCTTTTTTCAGTGGCAAACAAAGCGGGAATTAATGAAGAGCCTGTTTGGTTTCCCTAGAAGAGCTTAAATATGGATCCTGAAGGGCCTCCAGTCATCAAAAGAATGGAAGCCATATTGCTTAAAGCCAAAGCTGATTCAACTCTGGGAAATCTAAAGCCATAGTCCTATTTTTATTGTATTTTTTTTTTTAGACATTTGAGCACTGTGGTCATCGTTATTTATTTTCCCAAGAGTTAATGAACATTGTGTAAGTAATAAGGAAAATGTTTAAAAAATATATTTTCTACAGTTTTGAATAATTTTCTATGTGTGTGATATTGAAGGAACATGTTAAAAACTAAAACTCTGGTTAATGCACTAAATACTCAGGTAAATATTTTTTTTTTTTACTTGTGTCACCGCTGTATCAAACTGTCGTGTGTGATGGTGTCCTGCCCTGCAAAATAAACATTTTCATATTCAACCCGAGCCTGTAGTGTCCTTCTTATATACGTATATGTATATAGTACCATCTACTGGACGGACCTGCATCATCTGGAAAGATGCATGAAGTATACCTATGAAGAAAAATGTGAAATTAAGGTTTAAACAAATAATAAAGTGACATTTTTGTTATATGCAAAAATTGTGTTATAGCAAACATGCTATGGCACCAGATAATATGCAAATGCACTTTCTAATATTTTCTTTTCCACTAATATAAATCATAAATCTTTTTTTTATTTGTTTTTGTTACAGTTTTTCTCAATCGCTTTGGTACATTTCTCAGATCAGAATTGAAATTCTCAAAACTACCTGTTCAATCTTCACATCATTGTGTCACATGTGCACATCAAAAAAGCAGTTTCACATTTATTTGAACAAGTTGCAAACGCTTTGGTACATCCATGCAAATGATTATGTATAATTCCCTACATTACCAATTGCTAATGTCATGTTGATCAAAATGTATTATAATGGGTCTCTGTTGAATAGTCTCAACCCCCACAACATTTAGGCATTAGTTCATAGCATAAGTCTTTACATGCAAAATGGTTGAACAAGTTGTCAAGCATATTTCTATACATTTCCATTAGACTTTTTTTCTAAATCTGTCCTAAATTGGTAAATTGCTCCCAGGTGAATCTTGACTTTCTCTAACGAAGGTGCATCTCATGAACCATTGAGCACAACACAATGTTGCAATGTCTGACAACGGAAGGACAAGGAATTGGACGGGGTCAACAGCCAGAGAGAAGAAGAAGAGGAAGAGGAGTGAAGCTGCGTGGCGGAGGAGTTGGGAGGCAAAACAGATGAAGAGGCAGAAGAGGCCGAGGACATATGCACGTTCCTGATGAGATAAGAGCCACACTTGTAGACCGCGTTCTCAATCATGGGCTTACAATGGCCGAGGCTGGTCGAAGGGTGCAGCCAAATGTTGAGAGAACAACTGTGTCCTCAATCATTCAGATTTTCGTCGACAGAACAGGTATGTAATCTAACAATAAGCACTGTACTGTAATACTGTATACTTTCTGTAATGCTTCATGCAATATTACAATATTACTTGCATTTTACAATATTCAGTAAGTGTACTTTACATGTAAACAGTGACATTTTATCTTACCCAATTTTGTGTTTTGCATTACTATATTTTTTCCACGTAGGACTGCAAGACAACTTCACAGGGGTGGCAGAGGTCCCCTTTTCACACCTGAACAGGAGGAGGCTATTTGCACCATGGTTGTAGAATACAATGCCATAAGACTAAGGGAGATAAAGAGTGCTATTATAGAGGACAACAACATCTTTGAAAACATCCAAACAGTCAACATCTCAACCATTGACAGGGTGCTGAAAAGACACCAAATGAATATGAAGCAGCAGTACACTGGTCCATTTGAAAGAAATGGTGAAAGAGTGAAGGAGCTGCGCTACCAGGATGCTAAAGCATGTATGAGCATACAGCAGCTGTACCTCACAGTAAACAGTACAACATTGTATGTGCTAACGCATATTCCCATTATTGGGCCATACAATAAAGAGCGTCTTGTCACCTTTTTATACACTCTCTACAGGGATCTCATCCCTGAACAAGAGAGGGGTCAGATTGGAGATGACCTGCCAAAGTACATGATAGTTTGGGACAATGTCGGTTTCCATCGCTCCAACATCATCAGGCAATGTTTGCGGCCCACAAAAGGATGCTGATGGAGTTCCTCTCACCCTACTCCCCATTCCTTAACCCCATTGAGGAATTTTTCTCAGCATGGAGATGGAAAGTATATGATCGCCAGCCACATACACAGATGACCCTTCTGGCTGCCATGGATGCTTCCACTCAAACTCCCACAAACACTAAGGTGTAACCTACAATTTACAATAATTGTCATCAAAACTTTAGCCATACATCGGAACATCCCTCCAGAGTACACTGTTATATTGACAACATGACTAAGCAATTTGACTGTCTTATCCGTACACAATGACACAAGGACTTGTCATTCTGATGGCACTGACGTGTTCATTGACACCGATATTTACTTTTGAGAGATGAACTAAGGATTTTGAGCAAAGTCTGGCTTTTGCAGGTAATCCATGGTGGTTTTGCTATTTGTACAAATTGTTTTGAGAAATGCACTTACAGTTTTGCAAACGTTGAGGATGATTCGAGAAATGTACCAAAGCGACTGAGAAAAACTGTAATTACACCACAGACAGACAGACAGAGACAGACAGACAGACAGACAGACAGAGATAGATAGATAGATAAATAGATAGATAGATAGATAGATAGATAGATAGACAGACAGACAGACAGACAGAGACAGAGATAGATAGATAGATAGATAGATAGATAGATAGATAGACAGACAGACAGACAGACAGACAGACAGACAGATAGATAGATAGATAGATAGATAGATAGATAGATAGATAGATAGATAGATAGATAGATAGATCCACCTGGAAGGGAATGTATAAGGTAGATTTTAGGAGAGTTATGATGTAAAGAGATGACGATGACGTATGCGGCCGACAAATGCGACCTCTGGAGGACGCGGCCGTCTAAACGAGACACAGACACTGATCTCAGTGGACACAGCCCGTGTTTTCATTTGACATTTTTTATTTTATTTTTATTTATTTTTTTTTAATCAGTTTCACAAGTAACACATGCTTTCAAAACCAGTAATGTAATACAGTAGTTTTACATTAGGGGTAGTGTATTATAGTACATATCTACATGAATATATTAAAGAAATAGCTAATTTTATCATTTCTATCCACTTTCAAAAACTATAAAGCAAGTTTTCTTGACAAAAAATAAATACATGTATATTTGTGAATATTTATATTTATTTATATATATATATATATATATATATATATATTTTAAATCCAAACATAACAAAACGATTGTGACGTCACGAGAGAATGGCGGGGCCTAGAGCAGGGGCGTTCCATAGTAGCGTGTTGGTTTTGCGTCATCAACATTGCGCACATTCTCTTGCCATCTGGGAAGGCGAATTTACCAGTTTCCGTATATATCGGTGTTTTACAGCTGATCTGAGAGTTTATACGCATAAAACATGATCAGAAACGGAAACCATGCGGCGGAGGAGGAAGAAGACAGAGCAGAGAGCAGTTCCTCTTGCCGGGACGGGTCAGCCTGCAGCGCGGAGAAGAGGAAGCGGGTGATCCGGGTGTGGTGTGACGGCTGGTGAGTGAGATCACACTGGTAGATCGGAGTATATGTCATATATGGTTGCTTTTGGAATTACATTCATTCACAAAGCGGGTAATGCATTGCAACAACATGCACATTTTATATATATGCATATATGAATTATGTAAAAAGTACTATGGTTGCACTATGGTACAGTCATGGTAATACTATGGAGTTTTTATATGCACCATAGTTCAGTATTATTACCATATTCACATGGTATGGTAGTTACAAAGTACTCCAAGGTACTTCAAAGAATACCATGGCACTACCACAGAAAACTTTGGTAATACCATGGTACTAATGGTTCTTAATTAGTACCATAAGTCCATGCTATTAATATGGTACTGTCAATATAATGGTATTTTAATGGTATTTAAAAAGTACTATGAAACTAAAATCCATTAAAAGTGGTACCATGTCAAAAAACATGTTATTACGCACATGCCCCAAAAATATGGCAACTATGTGGAATTGCTTGTTACAAAACTATTTGTTACCATGGTGCGTGTTCAAACGTCCATGGGGTTTCCATGGTACCATGTCCAAAATAGTGCATACCCTTCAAAGTTAGTACTGTGGTGGTACTATGGGAATATCAGATGGTTATACCATAGTAGTTTGACATATATCGTTGCTCTGAAATTCAGGTACCATGGTATTTACATCGGACTCCAATGTACTTCTGTGAATATCATAGTTGTATGTCCAAATATTTCACCAAAATTTACCAAAACTACTGTAGCTTCTCTCACAGAATTGCTTTAGTACATAAGAGGGTGATGAATCTAAAGTTATAAATAACTAACACATCATCTGATGCGTGTCAGTTAGTAAAAGATCAAGGGAAATGGAATTGGATATTATGTCCTCAAGTAATCCCACCGTCTGGCTAATGATCTAACTGGGGCAAAGGCCTCACTTTGATAACACGCTCGCACACACACCATTTCAGGTTACCGTTCAAGTGTGCCAAGTCATTTCACATTATTGAGTACTAAGTCTAGTTCTGTTTTCATCAACAGCTATGACATGGTGCACTATGGTCATTCTAACCAATTGCGGCAGGCCAAAGCCATGGGAGATTATCTCGTAGTGGGAGTTCACACGGATGGTATGCTTCACAAGACACATTATAGACTTGACTCAGTCCTTGATAACACATATAAATGCTTTGCTCTGCCCGTAATGTGGCCCCCAAAGTATTTGGACACTTGAGTGAAACCTAAAATATTCTTTCTCTCATGTTCAGAGGAAATAGCCAAGCACAAGGGTCCTCCGGTGTTCATGCAGGCTGAACGTTATAAAATGATCCGGGCGATAAAATGGGTGGATGAAATCGTAGAAGGGGCACCGTATGTCACCACGCTGGCAACGCTGGACAAATACAACTGTGATTTCTGCGTGCATGGAGGTGAGGGGCCATTTATAGACACGTACAGCCACAGCATAATCACTCTATCATTTTTAAGGGGCCATTGTAGCTTTTTATTCCTTTAGGTTCCACTTATTATGTTAGTCAAATCATAATTTACCTTTTCATTACATTTTTCCAATTCTCTTTGACAAAAACTGATAAAACAGGTTTATAATGCTACTATATCTTTTAAGACTTCTAAATGACCTCTGTTATGATTGGCTAACCTCTACATTCTTGGGTAGTTCACACAGACTTTTGAGAGATGTGCATTGTGGACGTTAAAATACGTCTAAATAGTACATCAAACATGTATATTTTAAAAAAGCAACAAAAAACTGTTTATCATGATATATCCCCTTTAAAACACAACTGTATCAAAATAATACTGAAATTGAGTTGAATATAAAATTATTTCATTTATTTTGGTAGATGACATCACCTTAACCGTGGATGGAAAGGATACTTATGACGAGGTGAAGAGAATGGGCAGATACAGGTAAACAAAAGAGGCCCTAAAACAGACACTTGTGGTACACCACTGAACTTGAAGCCAAAAGTTGGTCTTTTGGTTAACTTATGCATTGTGTGTGTCCACAGGGAGTGCAAACGCACACAGGGAGTGTCAACGACAGACCTGGTGGGTCGTATGCTCTTGTTGACAAAAGCACACCACAGTAACATTGTGAGTATACTTTATGTGTGTGGCTATGCATTACAAAATTAGGTTTCATTCCAACAATGCCTAATCCAGAATTTTCCCCTCTCTCTCTCTCTCTCAGGATAACGCAGCTTACCAACAGCACACAGATAACTTTGGGAAGGTGAGTTGATGTTTTCATACAGCTTACATTCAGATCCACATTGTTATTAAGTAGTAATAACATAAATGTTAATCAGAAGGGCGCTGGTTCGATCCCCACAGCCACCACCATTGTGCCCTTGAGCAAGGCACTTAACTCCAGGTTGCTCCGGGGGGGATTGTCCCTGTAATAAGTGCACTGTAAGTCGCTTTGGATAAAAGCGTCTGCCAAATGCATAAATGTAAATGTAATGTAAATGCAGTAGGACATGTTGTCATACTCATACTAGAGGTCAGGATGCATCTTAAAGTCAACATTAAATCACAAATGATTTTATTTTCTTTCTTAAATAAAGAAATGTATGTTGTTATTGTGCATGATTCATGAGTGCATGTTTTTCTAAAGAAAAAAAAACGTTTGTTTTCATAATCTTTCATAAACATTATATCAATCAGATGCAACTTCTCTATAAAGCTAAGGGCATGTGGGTGGAGTAAAATGAAATGAACTGTCAATAAAATGTGTAATAACATCAAAACTTTACTGTTAGGTGACATTAGAGGTGCAAAAGTTGCACACACACGCTTTCAATACGTTTCGAAAAGCAACAGTTTGTTTATGTTTTTTTTAATTCCAGTTGTGGAACATACAGTACTGTGCATAACTGATATTTATAACTTGAATAGTTTTTAATGTGAAACAATTTTCTCATTTATCTCTTTAGGGTCCTAAAGGTCATAGTCCTTGGACTGGCGTCTCTCAGTTCCTTCAAACATCTCAAAAAATCATCCAGTTTGCCTCAGGAAAAGAACCAGAGCCGGGAGACACAATCATATATGTGGCCGGTGCTTTTGACCTCTTCCGTATCCTTATAATTCTGTCATTTACACACACACTCACTGTCTCTCTCAAGAAGGGAGTTCTTGTTGTGTCTGTGTGTATTTACGGGTGTTTTGGTTTTAACCTTTACTGTTTGTACCATAAAGACATTGGCCATGTGGATTTCCTAGAGACCGTTCACAAACAAGCAAAGAAGCCTTACATCATTGTCGGATTGCATTTTGACCAGGTGTGTTACAAATACCTTGAACAGCTCTTTGCCATTATGTTTCAAAATATACATTAACTTTGATAATAAAAAAACTCATGTGAACCAGGAAAAATGGAAGTTTAAATTCAATGCTTTAACATCTTCAAAAGTTCTTTAAAATCCCGGTGTCAGGATGTTCATAATGTTCATTATCTGGACATATTTTGCATATATGTCATCAGATATATTTGTATCACATGCTGGTGAAATTATGTCTAGTTTAGTCATTTTCACTCTGAGAAACCACCCTTAGAAATCATCTCCTTTTCAGATTTCATACTTATTTTGCTTTTTTTTTTTTTTTTTGTCCTGATAATGAAATCTGCTTACCAGATTTTATACGATATTTGTTATTTTCATTACTTTTAATGAGCTGGTTTCTGATGTTTAGTAATTGTTTAATGTTTTATAGGAAGTGAACCGCTACAAAGGGAAGAACTACCCCATCATGAATGTTCATGAGAGAACTTTGAGTGTGCTGGCCTGCCGAGTGAGCGCTCACACACACACACGCACACACACACACACACACACACACACACACACACACTCTCTCTCTAAAGGAATCATTTCTGCCTCCTCCAATCAAATCACAGCATTGTGCATACATTACTGCCTGTTTCAATCCCATTTTATTACAGTATCTCTTGATATTCTTAACACTATTGTCACTAAACAATACACCACTGTTCTCTGAGAGAGAGAGAGAGAGAGAGAGAGAGAGAGAGATTACGAAAAGAAGAAAGACAGTGAGAGGGAGGGCAAGGAGAAAAATCTTTACTAAAACATTTCAAGGTCAAGAGAGCAGACATCAGAGATTGAGAATAGTCTTTGATTTTTTTTTTTCCAAATGCTTATTAAATGTCTATTAAAGATCAAATCCAACCAACATTCTCAATACCTTGAGCTAATCCAAACCATATCCTGTTCACAAACCCACTCAGCCATCCAAAGCACACAGTCTCTCATGGCTCAGACACAAAACAGCATACCTAAAGCATGACGTAGTATTCAGACAGAACCCACGTCGAGCTGTCGGTATCAGAAACATGTAGTGAAAATCCAGACCTCCCTCACACTGAAATATAAATTAAAACCACAATCACATGCATCTCCATTAAACAACCAGATTTTAATAATCCTCATCTGTTTCCTTTTGCCTTTGGAATTTAAGAACTTCATTTGGTGGTTCTGATTTGGGAGCCTTTAGAAATTAATTTAAGAAAGCATAGAACTTTTGAAACTACAGACCATGTCATATTATATCTTCAATTTGAAATAACAAATAAATATAAATAACAACTGCAGAACGTTAAAACGGCAGTGGACTCCTCCGCCTCCTGGCGAAATGCTCCAGTACCATCGGATCGTGTATCCTCGGTGTCGCGATTCTCCATCAACGGCCAGGGCTTTCTCATGGCGCTTCATCCTCCAATCCTGGGTTTTCTCACCTCTGCCTTCCCTACTAAGGAGGAAGCGGGAACTTCGTGTTTGTGAACAATACACGTAGGCTTTAATGTTTAACTTAAAACATGAAACTTTGCTTTTTAGCAGAACACAATTCATATGCCGACACACACACAGCTCTGTGTCTCTCTCAATCTGCTGTCTCCAGCTCCTCCTTATCTCTCTCTCCCAATGATTGGGGCAACTCAGCACCAGGCATGCATCCTCACAGCCCAGCCATGCCCTCCTCCTCATCACAAACTTTAAAACTAAGAACGTTAGAACTTAGAAGTTTATGACTAAGTTATTCCTTAGAGAATTTTGAACTTTAGAATGTCAGAAATTACTAATGTAGAACATAGTAATTGGAACTCTTAGAACTTAGAAGTTTAGGACTAAGTTCGTAGAGAACCTTGAACATTAGAACTTTAAACTTCAGAAATGACAATTTGGAACTTTTAATTTTTTGAATTTTGGAACCTAAAATTTACAGGAGTTATTCCTTAAGAGAATTTGGAACTTTAGAATGTCAGAAATTACTAATGTATAACATAGTAACTGGAACTTTAAATCTTAGAACTTAGAAGTTTAGGACTAAGTTCGTAGAGAACCTTGAACATTAAAACTTTTAACTTCAGAAATGACAATTTTGAACTTTTAATTTTTTGAATTTTGGAAGCTAAAATTTACAGGAGTTATTCCTTAGAGAATTTGGAACTTTAGAATGTCAGAAATTACTAATGTATAACAGTAATTGGAACTTTAAATCTTAGAACTTAGAAGTTTAGGACTAAGTTTCGTAGAGAACTTTGAACATTAAAACATTTAACTTCAGAAATGACAATTTTGAACTTTTGAACATAAAATTTACAGGAGTTATTCCTTAAGAGAATTTGGAACTTTAGAATGTCAGATATTACTAATGTAGAACATAGAAATTGGAACTTTAAATCTTAGAACTTAGAAGTTTAATACTAAGTTCGTAGAGAACCTTCAACATTAGAACTTTTAACTTCAGAAATGATAATTTTGAACTTTTAATTTTTTGAATTTTGGAAGCTAAAATTTACAGGAGTTATTCTTTAGAGAATTTGGAACTTTAGAATGTCAGATATTACTAATGTATAACATAGTAACTGGAACTTTAAATCTTAGAACTTAGAAGTTTGGGACTAAGTTCGTAGAGAACCTTGAACATTAGAACTTTAAACTTCAGAAATGACAATTTGGAACTTTTAATTTTTTGAATTTTGGAACCTAAAATTTACAGGAGTTATTCCTTAGAGAATTTGGAACTTTAGAATGTCAGATATTACTAATGTAGAACATAGTAATTGGAACTTTAAATCTTAGAACTTAGAAGTTTGGGACTAAGTTAGTAGAGAACCTTGAAAATTAGAACTTCATTATTTTGTTTCTGTGAATAACTTGTTTTCGTTATCTCTCCTGTAGTATGTTTCAGAGGTTGTGATCGGTGCCCCATACACAGTAGGCAAAGATCTTCTGGATCATTTTAAGGTATGGTACTAAACTGAATAAACTTGAATTAATTGTAATCTTTTGAAGTACAGTAAACCGATGTCAACCCCTTCCAGACACAATAACACAATAAGTTAAAAAAACTGGAAACATCTATACCATCTGCTTGTAGGTTGATCTGGTGTGCCATGGAAAGACGGAGGTGTTTTCCGACAGAGACGGGACAGACCCGTATGCAGTGAGTAGAGGCTGCTTGTCTTCTTACTCTTCTTCTATTACTTGTCTATTGATACTAGTCATTTTTTTAATCACCTACTGGTTTACTGTCTTGTCAGGAACCGAAGAATCGAGGCATCTTCCGTGTTCTGGACAGCGGTAACAGTCTCACCACTGACGACATTGTGCAGAGAATCATTGAGAACAGGTAGTTTAATTGATTTAGGGGACAATATTAGAGGTTCGATTGTTTTGTCCTTCGCACATTACAATATTTAGCTATTTTCAAGCGGACTTCGTAAAACATCTTTCACGACAACCAAACGAGCGCAACTTTAGCGTCAAAGGAACTCTGGTTCGCACCAAAAGCTCTAGAGTGAAAACGGCCTAAAAGGTTGTTCACATGTGTTACTTATATTTGCGATCACTCTCTCTTTTTGTCCCCTAGGCTGCAATTTGAGGCCAGAAACCAGAAGAAAGAAGCTAAGGAGATGGCTGTTATCGAGGCTATGAAGCATAAAGAAGATTCTGTGAAGACCGGAGGAACTCTGACGAACAATTAACCGTACTGAACTGTCCGAACCGAACAAATCAAGGGCTTCATCTTAGAACCAAATAAACGACTCCAGGACTGTTAAAAACCGTTTGGCCCACTCCAACGCTGCTGCACTCTTTTACAGTTTTTTAAATGTCTAAACCAACTGCGCTTTTAAATGAAGATGACGGTGCAACAAGGACTTGTTTTATAAATCGTACGACTCTTATTTGACGACAAAAGCACTTTGATGTGCGGAGAGAGCTTTTATTGTACAATGGGTTGACATAGACGTTCTTTCGGAATGAGAGAAACATGCAGCAGTTGATTTGTGTTGTTTATGAAGGTAATGGGAAGATTGTGTCATTTCTATGCTTTTTTCTTTTACTTGTGATCCATCAAGAAATGTTTGATGCAGTTTGACATATTTTATGCTTTGTAATGAATGTCAAGGCACCTTGCAATTGTAGCATGTGTTATTTACTGCACATTCAGAGTAAACTGCTGATAAATTGGATGTAACACTAATTAAATATCACTGCATTGTAGAAATGTTGAGTGACCAATTGTGAATGTTCCTGTTAGATGCTGAATGTGCAATGTTGGTGTGTTGTCAGTGTCCTCAGACAATCTTTAATCGATTTAATCTCATCAGAAACCAGAAATCCATACTGTAAATAATCCCATCAAATAATTGCAAACTAGATTGCAATTTTCACAATAAAAAGTATCAGAACAATTTGATGTCTTTTGTTTTACATTTTCTTTTAATAATGTTTTAAGTAACGCATTGTTGCTTAAGTGCAAGTGGAATAAAATCTGTACAATTATGTACCGATTAAGGCAACGGGGATGAAATAGTTAAAAGTATGGAAACACTTGCGCACATACACTTTGCTTCTGGATTTAAATGATTTTATAAACCCCTTTGATGTTAAGGTTTATGCTTAAAAGTAAAATGTATATGCTTCTTTTTATATAATAGTTTAATATATTTTTTTAACTTATATTTCATATGTTTATTTTGAGATGATCCTTGATACTATTTGATTTATCATATTTATTTCATATTTTGTTCAGTTTTACTAAACCTTGTTTTGTATTCTGTCTCACTGTAATGTTTCTGTGTGCACGTGAGAACGCTTGACAATAAAGCTCATTCTGATTCAGATTCTTCATCCCTTTTTAAGCTAAAAACAAGTATTTGCCAATGATTTATTTCATGTTTATCATTTTATGTTCATTTTATTTTGTTCATTTTATTTAGTTTTACTTAATTTTGTTATTTTATGTTAATATTTAGTTTTACTTTATTTTATTTATTTATTTATGTATAAAGTTGCTTTTCAATAAAATAGTCATTTGTTAGTTGCTGTTGTTTTTTCTATTTTTTTGTTTTAATAAAATATATTTTATGTTAATTCTGATTTTGAGACATTTAATTTGATCATTTTATATGAATTTTATTCTCTTTTACTTTATGCAATTTTAATTGTTCATTTTGTTTTACTTTATTTCATTTAATTATTTCATTTTTATTTTGTTTTACTTTTCTGCTTTTTGTTTTACGCTGTTATTTTGTTAATTTATTTCGTTTTTACTTTATTTAATTTTAGGTTATGTTAATTTTATTTTGTTTTTACTTAATTTAATTTTTTTTTACTTTACTTAATTTTATTAATTTATGGTCATTTTATTTAGTTTTACTTTATGTAATTATTTTATGTTAATTTATTAGGTTATGTTCATTTTTTTACTTATTTATTTATTTATTTGACTTGTTTTACTTAACTTAATTTTATTATTTTATGTTCATTTTGTTTTGTTTTACTTTAATTAATTTTATTATTTTGTAATGTTAATTTTATTTGGTTTTACTTTTCTTCTTTTTGTTTTTCTCTATTATTTTGTTATGTTAATTTTATTGATGTATTTTAACATTTTATTATTTTGTTCATTTAATTTTGTTTTACTTTATTTAATGTATTATTTGTGTTCATTTGAATTTATTTTACTTGTCAATATTCTTGATTTGATTTTAATTTCTTCTAAATGAAGTCCCCGAACAGCTCCACAGTCTCTGTTCAACGAGTCTCTGCGTTCGAACAAAACCCAGCTCAGGTGACAAAGTTCCACGAACCTCACGTCACTTCCTTCCTAAAGAAAGCGGACACATCTCAGAAACACGGGCGAATCGAATTCGACCATTAGTGTACCTGTAAAGAGCCGATGGAGGAGCGTTGTGCGTTAGGAATGTTTGCGCAGCGTTTGCGTTCAGACTCATTCTCGATTTATACAGTGATAGTTCACCACTGGTCAAAACACTTGGAGTACAAACTCTAGCGCCGAGTCTGAAGAAAGGGACCGAAATTTTTCATTTTCCTCTTGTTCGGTCGGGACCATCCCTGCCGCCCTTTCTGTTTTATCTTGGAGTACGATATCTACAATATATGCTTTAATTGTCATTTTTACGCATTACCGGTGGAACTTTGGAGAGCGCACGGAGATCCCGCATGTTCACCAAGCAACCGGGATGTTTTTACGCGACTTTAACAATGACTCTTCTACTCCATCGGTGATCCCAGGCTTTCTCTTGGTTCTATAGCTCTATTTGGGAAAGACATGAACTCTGGATATGGGTCTGTGTCTGGGCTCAGAGGTGATGGAGGAAGACAAGAAGGCGAAGATCCTCAGCGCACAGATAGACAGAGATCTCTATGAATACGCAAAGAGCGAGATGAACGTGGTGAAGATACTCATGCTGGGTAAGAGACCTCTGATCCTGGATGATTGTTCATCTGAGTTGGACTTTTGGTTGATCAGACTTGGAATCATTGTTGAAAATAGTTTACCTGTTTTGGTTTTGGTCTGATAACAGAAAGGTTGTGGGTTTGAACCCCAGATCCGAGTTATGGAGGAGTTTGCAGTTAGAGCCTTAGGTCTGGGCAGGTACACTGCAAAAAATAAATAAAAGCATGTTCTTACTGAGTATTTTTGTCTTATTTTCCCATAGAAATGTCTAAACATTGTTACAACATTGTTACAACAATCTTGGAATGACAAGATGTTTCATGTTTTCAGAGAAGTCTGACAAAATGTAGTAATGTTTAATGCATATGACAAGAAAAAAAGGAAATCAAGTGTATTTTTCTTACATTATTGGCAAATAGTTTTTTCTTGTTTTGAGCATAAACCTCCCTAAATTTTGTTCGATCTCTCTGAAAACAAGGCTGAAAATCTTACGTCATTCTGACTCTTGAGTAATTGTTATTGTTTTAAGCGTGTTTCTGTATTTTTACTGGAAAATAAGACAAAAATACTCCGTAAGAAAATTAGTTTTTGCAGAGTGACTCAAAGATTGTAGCTTCAAACTTTTCTGGAGATCTGGACTCATTAGTAAAACGTTGTGGGTTAGAACACAATCATTTATGGTAACCTAAAGATTGTAGGTCCAAACTTAAAGTTGCACTCAATATAAAAGCGTCACTCCTAAAGAAATTAATCAGAATTCTGAAACGTATGTCTAAAATCATAATAACTCACATGAGATGAAGACTCCAGTCATATCTGTAATATACCTTATAAAACGGTTTTGTTCCACTACATGGAGAGGGTCCCCTCATGTGGACTGCCATGTTTGAATCATGTGACCAGCAATACTACTCGCTTAATCTCATTAACCGCTCTGTTATTGGACACGTACTCATGGATTAAATTAATCATGGCAGACTTTGATTAGTTAATTTCTACAATGGCATCTTTAACAGAAAACCCTTGCGTTTGAATGATGCTGCATCCATACCACTAGGTGTCAGTGTAAGTCCAATATGACACAAATAAAGTTACTGGGTGCACCTTTAAATGTATAGTTCACTTAAAGTATGATGAAGGTTCAAACCACAAATCTGTCTTGAAATTGAAAGGTTGCGGGTTTGAACCCAGATCCGAGATGAAATTGGAAAGTTGTGGGTTTGAACCCCAGATCCGAGATGAAATTGGAAAGTTGTGGGTTTGAAACCCAGATCCGAGTTGAAATTGAAAGGTTGTGGGTTTGAAACCCAGATCCGAGTTGAAATTGAAAGGTTGCGGGTTTGAACCCAGATCCGAGATGAAATTGAAAGGTTGCGGGTTTGAAACCCAGATCCGAGATGAAATGGAAAGGTTGCGGGTTTGAACCCCAGATCCAAGTTGAAATGGAAAGGTTGCGGGTTTGAACCCCAGACCCGAGTTGAAATTGAAAGGTTGTGGGTTTGAACCCAGACCCGAGTTGAAATTGAAAGGTTGTGGGTTTGAACCCAGATCCGAGTTGAAATTGAAAGGTTGTGGGTTTGAACCCCAGATCCAAGTTGAAATTGAAAGGTTGTGGGTTTGAACCCCAGATCTGAGTTGAAATTGAAAGGTTGTGGGTTTGAACCCCAGATCTGAGTTGAAATTGAAAAGTTGTGGGTTTGAACCCCAGACCCGAGTTGAAATTGAAAGGTTGCAGGTTTGAACCCCAGACCCGAGATGAAATTGAAAGGTTTTGAACCCCAGATCTGAAATGTAAAGTTGGGATTAGAATGATATATCATGGTTGAAACTGAAAATATCCGGGCTTGAATCCCCAGATCTGTTTTGAAATTGAAACGTGGAGTTTCAGAGCAGCAGATCTTGCCAGGCTACTGAAAGATTCTAAGTTTAAACTTAAAGGGAAAGTTCAGAATATTGGGGTAAAATAAATGCAGTTTTTATGGGTCAACATGTCAGTGCCTTTGATTTTGTGCCTGTTTTGATGGAAAACTACAGGTGCTGCAGAAAGTGGGAAGAGTACACTGGTCAAACAGATGAAGATAATTCACAGTCATGGTTTCACCAAGCAAGAGCTGGCCAGCTTTAAGGTAAGACCACCAATAGTTCTGAAGATTAATTTGCAAACTATAGTTTAATGTTTGTTCAGCACTGTATTTTGTCCCTGCACTCTGAACTTGCACTGCCATCTGAGAAAACAAGCAACTGTGTTTGTATGTGTGTGTGCTTTGGGATTATTACAGGTTTAAGGGGTCAGTGGTTCGCTTGTGAAATAAGACCTCAGTTTAATGGAAGACTGTATCTTGCCTCAGCATGTTTTTTGTTCTGTTAGGAAGAGAAAAGAGGAAGGGGGCAAGTCGACAAGACAGAGAAGAAATACCGTACTGTCCTAGAACATGGTGTTAATTTCACGTTGTACAGTTTAGTAACAAATTCATCCTGATCTTGACTTGTTTGGGACACATTCCACACTGCGTTTTCACATTTTCTCAATGTATTTTGTCACTCTTATGTATTAATAATGTAAAACAGTCCTGCCCACTAACAGTTGTGCAACTATCTACCGCGGAATTAACAGTATTGCTAAATTTTATCGTTTGGCACATTTTTACATTACAATCCGCCAGCCGTCCCGCTGGCTTGTCCTTTTTTGTTCGTTTTCTGCGAGAAAGCTGACTGACAGAAACTTTCTTAGCAATTTAATATCCTTTCTCTCGCAGTTAATAAACCTAAGCCACTTTGATGGATTTTATTAGCCGTCCTGTCAAATCTTTCTCCAGTTGTTTTATAATTCGGCAGATTCTGTCAAGAGACGAACAGAGAAATGTGTTGTCCGTCATAACTTTCTAAAGAGCCAGGTGTAGATCCATGTGTGAGCTAGCTTGTGTTTAATTAAGACCCAGTGTGCCATGCTCTCTCTCCTCATTTAATCTTCCCTCAGGGTCTGTTTGTGTTAACTTTTCTCTGTGAGCTTCAATCTAAATGATGAGCTAAGAATGTGCAAATGGTGTTTTGAAGTGCCTGAGGGAGTTCTGGAGGCTCCGGCCTGGCCAAACACAAATACTGTTAGCTACGGATGGACCAGGATTGTGAATAGTTGACCGGTTGTCCAAAAGTTTATCTAGACTTTTTTTTTCTTTCTTTTTTTGCGGTAGTGCTATAA
Organism: Moxostoma hubbsi; assembly: GCA_032164185.1. Classification (NCBI taxonomy): domain Eukaryota; kingdom Metazoa; phylum Chordata; class Actinopteri; order Cypriniformes; family Catostomidae; genus Moxostoma; species Moxostoma hubbsi. The sequence continues at coordinate 18,735,085 of JAVLUX010000048.1, forward strand.
ATTGGATGAATTTAGACACGGTACATTTAGAAACTTCTCTGAGAAGGTTTTGGCATGCTAAGAGATGGCACCTCTGCTAAAAAACATCTAGACAAAGTAGACCTTACTAGACTTAAACTAGTCAACTTGCGAACAGATTGTGAGCATGCTAAGATATTATCAGAGAAGTTTAAAACACTACAACTACACTTCTAAATTCACTTTTGGAATATATAGATTTATTGCTAATAATAATAATAATAATAATATAGCTGCAAGCAGCAATTATTGGGGGCCAAACACATATGGGAAAAAAAAATAAAAAATCTGATTTGACAGGAAAGATCCCGTGGAACCCTAACTCAAACCCTAACTGCCTTCAGAGGGCTGACGGCATATTCACTGTTCTTTTACGAAGTCATTCATGTTTTATCATAGGTCAATTTAAGTTTGAAAATTGCGCTCACAAGATACAGACTAATTTGTCATTCTAGGCCACACCTAGAAGCATATTTGTTTATATCTGGAACAATTGGATGTATCAAAATTCTTTTGATAACGTTTTGTCAGGAGGGTCTGTAAATGACATATACCAAGTTTCATGAGAATCGAGCAAATGGCCTAGGAAGTTGTTGAAAAAGTATGTTTTTAGAATAAATCAAAATTGAGAACTTTTCTTGCGGAAATGGAACTTTAAGTGACCATATGATTTGGGGGCACTGATGGATTCAGGGAAGCTACATGTTTTTATTGTAGCCTATACGGTTACGGAGATATTAGCAAAAATACTAATTAGTTAATTATAGCACCACCGTGTGGCTGATTGTCACAAAATGTGATATTCAGCTTCGTGTAGATACCCTGCTTGTGTATTGTAATTTGCATAACCGTCTGTCATTCCCAATACAAGTTATAAGGTGCTGAAATTTGATTGGCCGTTGGTGGCCATTTTTGTTGTCGAATCGATTTTTAAGAATATGTTAGCATTTAAACCAAAGAAGATGCATGTTTAATTTTAACTTTGTTGCTCAAACGGCTGCAAAGTTATCACAGTTTTTTTTTTATTGTAGCGCCCTCTAGGGGTGGAGTTAATTTGACATATCAAAATTCTTTTGGTATGTTTTTGTCAGGGTGTAGATGTAGATGATGTATACTAAATTTTGTGCCGATCAGACTAAAGGTCTTGTAGGAGTTTGAAAAAGTTGGAAAACATAATATATGGAAATGAAATCTGAGATATACAGTCTGTAAGGCTTGACTCAAGAAATCAGAGGAAAAAAATAATTTGTATTCTAGCCCTTACAGTTACAGAGATATGAGCCAAAACATAAAAGTGTTTATTATTGTGCCACCTAGGGTCAGATGGATGTGCATTTGTGCGACTGAGTAGTGGGGGGGATTTGGGACCATCCTGCCAAGTTTGGTGTCACCACGATTTACGGTCTCTGATGCTCAGACACTTTTAGGACACTTTTATATATATATATATATATATATACTGTATATATATATATATATATATATATATATATATATATATATATATATATAATATGTCTGATAGATATAATCCTAAACCTAATCATACAGGGTTTCTGTTCAGAAAACCTACTGACTAGTCAAATTTGAAAATATGTAGTTTTGCACATCCCAACTGTTGGCAGATGATTGTTGAATATGTGACTTTCTTTATCTTTGCCCTGTATGTTACCCTCATGACAACATTGACTGTCACACAATGGGAAAAACATGAACAAACCCTCTAAACTAACAAATGCACACCTAAATGCACATGCCTTTCTAAAAACAAAATGGAATTTATGGTGTCACTCTGGTCTATCTTGCATCACCAGGCCTTCCGTTATCTTTCAAATAAAAACAGAGTGTTTGAAAATGTGGGAATGTTTGTGCATGTAGAATGATGTAATACTGCACATTGTCATGCTGTTTCTATCAAATTCACAAATCGGAGCCTTAGGCTTTTTTAAATCTCATTCTACCTGCACATGCAGCCTTTGCCGTCATACAGCTAAAGTTGTGCTCTTGCATTCTACACCAAAATAACTCCTCAGGGTGCTTTGTGGAAAAACCAAAACTCCAGGGACTGATGAACAACGTTGATGACGTTCTTGTTAGGTGGTTAGTTTATCGAATTGGAAGATTTCAAGCTTAACAAAGCATGCTTTGTCAGTAGTTGCACATTATCACTTATGTCATAAAATTGTAATATACAAGTTTAAACTTAATAAATGTAAATTAAATGAGCTATCTAGTAAAATTGCTAGCTGTTTGCTATAACAATTGCATCTTCTGTTAAGCACAGCAGTCATTGAATTGAATTAAATCATGGTTACGTTTGAAACCGATGGTGGTCAATAACTTAACGCCAGCGTTTTGTGTATGAAGGTACCTCGTTTACGTGAACCAACAAAGGTCTATAGATGACAAACGTTTCATTAGCCATGACACTACATATTTTGTGGTCAGCCGCCCTGGGATAAAACTGGTGACTGGAGACTCAATGTTTGTCTATTGCACCACGCTAGTTAATGATTCACAGTGGTTAATGGGCTAAATATTTTATGCACTTCATGATCTGTCTGCAGAACAGGAAGAACAAATCAGTCAGGTGCTGTACGCTGACATCTCCCATTGTTCATGAAACAAATTAAACAGTTCCCTGAAGCTAGTTCCCTTAAAATACTAGATATTTATTTATTTATTTATTTTTATATTGCACAGCTCTCTATATGTAAAATTTGACTTTTGGCTAGTATAAGCACTTCTTTACCCTACAGAGTGCTAATATAGTGTTTCAGAATGCACAACAAAGAACAAATTCTCCATTTCTAGTGTGACCTTGTAACTGTCAATAGATCATTCATCATCAGTCTGTGTTTTCAGTAAATGTAATTAAACCAGAATAAAAATGTAACATAAACTCTGCTATATCTACATGTCAATGTTCCTATTATCGGATTTTTAAGTAACATTTTCAGTTAATTTTGTCCATGGTTTTTGCCCTATGTGCATTTTCTCTTTAGACCGTAAACGCACTCGCTCGTGTATGCATGCTCATGCACAGACCCATAATTATGGCTAGTTTCACTTTGTTCACTAGCTTGCAGACAGATGCACAGTCTGTAATCAGGTTGGCCTTGGTTGACATGGACATCGTGTCACACAAGGTCAGATTGTTGACTGTCAGAAAGAGGCCTGGGAAGGGTGTGGTATGCTGTATGTGAATCATAAATGAAATGTGGGATGAATGGAGACATATCCCAACCTGACTGTCATAGGAATGCCTTTTGTCCCTTGTCTTAATGTTTTTTTCTTCTCCTGATTTACTCACAGTGGCCCTAAACCACCTCTCACCTCTTCTCTCTAACCCACAGGAAGTTGTATTGTCTTTCCTGTCCCCTCATTTTACTTTTTCACCTGACACCTGGCTCTTCATTTGTTTTTGTCTTTCTTCTCCCCCAAAGCTGACACTCCTCATCAAAGTCAATATAAAATCAAAATGTACATTTGATTTTCTTAATACTTCTGTCTTTACATGTTCCTGGTCTCATTGTGTACGATTCATCAGTGCACGTCATTCCAAAGAGAAACATTAATCTTGGTAATCTTTCGGCAAATATTAATAACCGCCTCTGAAATGACTTTACTTTTCCAGTCGCATGAAACCTATAGTAAGCCATACAAGTAATTGGTTAATGAAGGCTATAAATAAAATAAAAAATCACAATATTCAATGCAGTAATTAACGGCAGTTAATGTAATAAAGTAGTTCTCCAAACTCGATGGCAAACTCTCATTCGGGGCATATTTCTTTCTGTTATGGAACAACCAATTTCAACTATCCAAACAATCAAAGTCAAATCCCAACCTTCTTTTTTGTCCTTGAATATTCGTGTTTACTCGGAAAGTTATTTAAAAATGCAATGGACACAAATTAATTACTTGAATTCACCTCCGCTATAAGAAACATTCATTTCTGAGTTAAAATTCATTTTGATATTTCTTTCTGGGGCTTAAAGTAAAAAATGTTATGTGTTGTAACCAGAGACAGAAAAAGGAAAGATGAAATCTAATAAATTTGGATGAATCTTTTATTATTATTTATTTGTATAAAATTAAGCAGCAAAATTTTTTTGCATTCAAATATTAATAATAATTGAAAAAAAAATTATTAGTCCACCAAATCAAAGTCTGGTGGTGTAACCAATATTTAGGTAGCCAATTTGTTGTCATGTGATAAAAAATAAAAAAAAAAATATATATATATATTTTTTTGTTTTGTTTTGTTTTGTTTTTTTTTTGCTTGTGTTCCTGCCGTTCTAAACTAAAGTGTAAGAGCAGTGCAGATCTGTTTAGAGCTACTGTATATGTGTCTCTTACATGTATTTTTTGACATTACATATGTTAGCCAGCAGGTGGTGGCAAAAGATCATTTTTGTGTGTGATATGAGCCAGTTGGTGACCTGAAGTGAATCCGTTAGTCATTGTTTACATAGAACTGCACTCCATGATCACTCGTATTACCACTACTACACAAGAACAGCTGGAAAATAGCTTTAAACGCCTTTAAATGAACAACTTCAGCATTATGGCTCATCACAGCTGAGAGACACAAGAGACTGATTAATTACACAACTCATTACTTACCTCTTACTGGAGTTTCCACATAGGAGAGAAAGTACTGTTCAAAATGGCGGAGGACATTGCGGTTTCTATAGTGAAAGACTCTTTCACCGGCTATCACCGGGGAAGAATTACCCCCGCTACGATGGCTATTTTTCCACTGAGAGAAAGCTGACAGCATCTCTGCTTGGGTGTGGCAACAGGTGATCACACACTCTCTCTCTCTCTGTCTCTTTCTCTCTCTCTTTCTCTCTCTCTCTCTCTCTCTCTCTCTCTCATACACACACTCACATCTATCCTTGTTTATCGAATAACTAGCGGAGGTTTGGACGCATCATTTAATTTGAACCAGCAACGGCAGATTCTGATCTGTCGCGTAAGAAAGAAGTTCCATGCACAAATGCCCTTTTTATGACCGTACCCAGTTTTTCCTCTTTATTTAAATGTACTTGTTCATTGAACTGTTGTATATAAGCAATATCACACTCATAATCATGCTATATGGCCCTGAATCAGCACTGCTGTATTTACCTACAGCACTCGTCCTGCGGCCGAATCACAGCAGTGCTGATGTAGTGCCATATCGCACTCTTGCTCGTGTGATATTGCTTAAATATATATTATTTTATTTTATTTTTTTATTGAAAAATATGTTTGAAAATGTTTTTGAAATGAATGATTAAGAGGCAAATATTTTTAATATGTAAAATATTTATTTTATTAAATTAGTATTTTAAAAACTTTTTAATTAAGACATTTTTAAGTAATTAAATAATTTATTAATTCTTGGTAGAAAATTCTATAAATGTTTTTCAGAAATTCATGAAACAAACATGGACGCAAATATAAAATTTCTACAAACTTGACTCACATTTTTCCAATAATTTCTCATTTTTATCACCTTTATGGACAACCTTATTTTTCACTGGCCATTTAACTTATGTCAGCTTTATTACTGTGACTGCCAAAGCATTAACAATCATTGCACATACAACAGATGTACACACATTCACACAATTGAGGTGTCAATGTAAATGGATTGTGTTACTTTATAAGTAGTATCTGTGTTAAACTGTCAGTGTTGTACTGGTGATCTTTTTCTCTGGCAAGACTTCACATAACACACAGCTGGCTTTCATTCTTTCATTTCCATGACCTTACTATGACTCTTGTTTCTTTTGATGTAGTGATGTTGATGTTCTCCTCTTGCAAGCAAGACATATGAGGCTTTTGACTGCCTATCGAGGTGGTTTAGAATTTAGACTTGACCCAAATAGAGTTCTAGAATTTGTTGTCCTTTGACAACCGTTCAGAAGATGGTGTTGCCAGGAATCCTAGAAACCTCTTCTTTTAAGGGAGGCCAAGAGGGTGCATTACATACATCGTCAACTAGCAAATTGTGCTCAATTGTGAGTGTCGCCACTTTGTGCATCCACTAATTAGTGCAAATAATTCCAAGTGCATGAACGTACTACATGTTCAGAGTATGCACAGTTCGAAAAATCTGGCTGCACGTGTTCAGTGCACAAGCACTCTGCGGATGACAAAATAGCATCACGAGTCCCATACCCAGACGCCTAGCGCTAGAGTCTGACCAAAGTGTACTTTGGGATTTATCCCTAACAAACCCACTCACACACATCTTTATTGTTCTAAAGTGTGTGATTCTCTCCTAAACTTCGCCTCCTGCAACGCTCTACTGCACTTGTAAATTCGTTTGCAACCACAGGAAATCAATAAAAATACATCATCTAACAGAGCTACCGAACTTTCGGCCCATACCCCCTAAAAACAACACAAAGGCTTTTTGTGCTCGCTCTACTGCTCGATCCTGGAATGTGGGTGTCTACGCTCCAGCAAACAAATGATTTTCATAAAGGGCAGGAATGTGTTTGTTTTGGGGAGAGAATCGAGCCGGAGAAAAGTGGGTAGCATTTTAGCGGTGCTCGACTAAGCCTGTTTAGAAGCTCACAAGCAGCATAAAGTGTTTGAGAGGGGAAGGATTTTAGCATTGCAGGCGTGGCCTGAATTTTTTACGTGTATTTTCTTTTTCTGTGGTTAAGGTGAAAGGTCAGAGATGAGAGTTTAATCTGTACTTTGTCTCTGCCTTGTGAATCCCATCTGATTTCTCTAATGGTCAGACGCTTTGACCCCAGAAACCCGGGTTTAGTGAAATAAAGGCAATGACTATATTTACATGGACAACAGAAAGCGTTCCTGTTTACATGCACTGTATAAGCAGCATACGCTTTACTCAATTATACTCACACAGGAAGCAGCTTTTTCCAAACCAATGTAATTTCCCTGTGACAATTGTGTAAATAACCAATATGGCATCCGAGGAAGACTTTGCAATTTTATACTCTGTTGCTTCGCTTGATTCCCAGATATTCTAGAGTTGTTGCTGGAATTTTGTCCTTAACATTTTACTGTGACCTGCAGCAGAATTGCGCTGCAATAGTGGGGTTTTCCTCTTGTGTCAGACTCTGGGGTTCCCCCAATTTTCCAACACATATATGCGAACTTGAGGGACAGTCGATATCGTTCATAGTGTAAGTGCTTTTCCCTCAGTACTCCCAGAAATGATAATTTTTTTCTGCTGCGTTGACTTGTTAATGGGCCCATTCTATGATGTTTGTTATCTGGTCCGTTCACGTGCATACGCACTCATCTTTGCCGCTTACACTTTTGCATGGCCACATAAGCGGCGGTCTTCGGGAAACCAAGGTGTGTTAAAACGCATTCTCTTAATCCCTTAAGCAGCATCAGGAAAACTAAGTTTTCATTTACATTTCAGAATGCTGCTTTCTGCAATAACCCTGTAGTAAACCATTTTCTAAAGTGCATGTAAACGTGGTCAATGTCCATCCTTACAAAAATCGAAAGTTCATGGCAAATTTGCCACAAACTTGGTGCATATTTGACACTGACCATTTTCACATGCAAATGAGCTCTGCAACAAATTGTCCATTGTGTCCAAAGGTTTGCTGGAGGTTCACCAATGCCGGTGAAGAGTTGTAAACATCTGGCTAACATTTGTGGTGAATCACAAGCTCATTTGCATGTGAAAATAATGAGTGGCAAATTTGCAGCAACTTTAGATTTTTGTAATTCCACTATTCCACCATGTTGTGTTCCATTCTCTACAGAGTGCCACTAATCGCAGGGTTGGCGGTTCGATTCCCGGCCCACATGATTCCACATGCCGAAGTGTCCTTGGGCAAGACACTGAACCCCAAGTTGCTCCCAATGTCAGGCTAGCACCTTGCATGGCAGCTCTGCCATCATTGGTGTGTGAATGTGTGTGAATGGCTGAATGAGACACAGTGTAAAGCGCTTTGAAAACCACTAGGGTTAAAAAAGTGTTATATAAGTGCAGACCATTTACCATGTATGTAAAAGGAAATGTGGAGCAGTACCTTTAAGAAATCCAAAAAAGGCAATTATTTCAATCCCGCCTCATGAAGCGATCAACACGCTGTAATTCATAACCGCACAGTCTCATTCAGTTGCAACCAAGCATTTGATCATATTATTCGCAATAATGGCATCTGAGTGCAGACGCGTCCTGTCACTCAGAACATGAGACAATATGGACAAACGAAGCAGAAATAAATGATAAAGACTGATGACAGGAAGTGGACTTATTTGGTTAGACACACACACACACACACACACACACACACACACACACACACACATACAGATGATTTATTATATTCTATCAACAATGAATGCAAGGAATGCATGTTTTTTCATTAGGAAACGATTTGTTTTTGGCACTTCAGATGGACAAAGAGAAAGAACTGAAACACAACAATGAATAAGATGACGCTCCTCAGATCAAAAAGTCACTCAAGAGAAACTTCAACAAACACTGGTTTAACTAAAGTTTTCACTGCTTTTTGAATGCCAATTTGAATCAAATGATGCATTGAAAAAGTATTAAACATTAGAGCAGATTTGTTTGCGGGGACAACGCATGAGCAAAATGCGTTAAATGTTAAGTGCGCCTAATGTTGCAGACACCTGGCTTAGAATATGAGCATCATAGATTTTTTTACTCTTACATACATTGTTACCTGTATTATTTCTGTAACCTTTAAATAATATAGCTTCTCTTTTTGCAGCTTGCAGTGTTGGATAACCTCATGACCTCCATGAAGTTTGTCCTACATGGAATGGGCGTCCTTAGAATCAACCTTTCCAACAGCAAGAACAAGGTCTGTTCCTGTGTCTCACTCTCATTGACCATCTGTTTGTGTATCTAAACTCTATCTTAACTAGATCATAGAAATAATTTTACAGCATTAATCTAGTGTTCAGTCTTGTGATTTTGTGCCCACTGTACAGCAAAAAAATTACATTTTGATTAACTGCAACACTTTCATTGTCCACTAGGTGGCAGCAGCCTTTTAGAACCATGGACATGGCAAGACGTTAGAAAACACACACACACACACACACACACACACAAATCCTGCCTGTCAGTTGTGTGTTAGAATCCACCCTCAAATCCAACATATTCCAAAAGTGTCTTAGTCATTATCTTGTTCTGTCTGAACCCAATGGCATGATCAAGATTGTCTGCTTTGATTAAAAAGCTCTTAACTACATGATATCAGGTCATGTGATGAATGCTTTGAAACTCTTGTACTGTAACTAGAGAAATCAACATTTTAAAGGACGAGTGTTCTTGAATAACAGTGCTAGAGACATATCCGTTGGGTTATACAAGCACACCATTTTCCTAGTAGTTCACTTTCTTGGTTGTGTGTGTGTGTGTGTGTGTGTGTGTGTGTGTGTGTGTGTGTGTGTGTGTGTGTGTGTGTGTGTGTAAGAATGGTGTTTGATGTTTTCAAGATAGTTATTGTTCTTATCATATTCCCATAATCCTATTTTTCATAATTTATAATTTAAACCTTGTAACTTTCTCTGCTATCCATAACCTTAACTTCTTTTACTTTCCATTACCCTGACTTCCTCTAATTCCCATAACCTTAACTTCCTCCACTTCCCATGACCTTAACTTCCTCCTCTTCCCATGATCATAACTTTGTTTGTTTCCCATAACCCAGACTTCCTTTACTTCCCATTACCCTGACTGCCTTTACTTCCCATTACCCTGACTTCCTCTACTTCCCATAACCTTAACTTCCTCTACTTCCCATGACCATAACTTCCTTTACTTCCCATTACCCTGACTGCCTTTACTTCCCATTACCCTGACTTCCTCTACTTCCCATAACCTTAACTTCCTCTACTTCCCATGACCATAACTTCCTTTACTTCCCATTACCCTGACTTCCTTTACTTCCCATAACCTTAACTTCCTCCTCTTCCCATGATCGTAACTTTGTTTGTTTCCCATAACCCAGACTTCCTTTACTTCCCATTACCCTGACTGCCTTTACTTCCCATTACCCTGACTGCCTCTACTTCCCATAACCTTAACTTCCTCTACTTCCCATGACCATAACTTCCTTTACTTCCCATTACCCTGACTGCCTTTACTTCCCATTACCCTGACTTCCTCTACTTCCCATAACCTTAACTTCCTCTACTTCCCATGACCATAACTTCCTTTACATCCCATTACCCTGACTGCCTTTACTTCCCATTACCCTAACTTCCTCTACTTCCCATGACCCTGAATTCCTGTACTTCCCATTACCCTAACTTCCTCTACTTCCCATGACCCTGAATTCCTTTACTTCCAATTACCCTGACTTCCTCTACTTCCCATAACTTTAACTTTCTCTACTTCCCATGACCTTAACTTCCTCCTCTTCCTATGAACATAACTTCCTTTACTTCCCATTACCCTGACTGCCTTTACTTCCCATTACCCTGTCTTCCTCTACTTCCCATAACCTTAAATTCCTCTTCTTCCCATGACCATAACTTCCCATAACCCTGAATTCCTTTACTTCCCATAACCCTGAATTCCTCTACGTCCCAAAACCTTAACTTTCTCTACTTCCCAAAACCCTGTCTTCCTGCACTCTAACTGCCTGTACTTCCCATAATCCGGATTTCCTGTACTTTCCATTACCCTTAGTTCCTGTACTTCCTATAACCATAACTTCCACTACTTCCCAAAAATCTGACTTCCTCTACTTGCCATAACCATAACTTTATCTTCTTCCCATAGCCATAACTTCCTCTACTTTCCACAACCCTGAATTCCTTTTGTCCCATAACCAAAACTTTTTCTACTTCGCATAATACTGACTTCCTGTAATCCACATAACCCTTACTTTCTATACTTCATATAACTCTAACTTCCACTAATCCTCACCACTTAGACCAGATCCAACAGCTAATATACAAATGATGTATTTATGCATGATTGTGTGGTGTTTATCCAGGTCCACGCCCACTCTGTGCTCTCGTGTGGCCGTTGCTTTGATGAAGACCAGGTGCTGTTCCCGTTTATTGGCCACGCGCTCTGCTGTTTGTGGGCGGATCAGGGGGTGCGGTCTGCAGCAGATCGCGGATATGAATATGAACTCAATGACTCTGCATTATAGTGAGTAACACCTATAATTATTCTCTAATAGCTAATTAGTCAGCATCTCTAATTATACATTAGTCCATAACACGGTTGTAATGTACAGTTTTATTTATTTCATTATTTTATTCAATGTAGTCTGTAATTTACCTGCAATTGTACACAATAAAGAACACACTGTAGACCAAGAAATCAGTTCCTTGAATTCAAGTCCTTAATATTATAATAATATAATATTAGACCAAAGTTCTTTACTTCAGCTCACACAACACAAATCATTTTAGACTTCATGAATTACATTTTTTTATGATTGTCTTAGGAGTGATTTGCTATTTAGCCATGCAATGTCTTATAAGTGGTGGATCAACTGGTCGTGATTTATAATTTTACCCTTAATGGGCACCCTGAAAGCTTTGCATCTCATTTGAATAAATGTAACCAATTTAAAATTGGCCAAGCATGATCCAAAAGTGGTCATTTGGCATGGGTGATGACCTTCGTCATTTTCCCAGTAACTGTTAACGCGCAACGTTAAATGAGGAATTTTGCACGCTCTCTTAGGCGATCCATTGCTTGTTTGTCGTACATGGCTCTCAGATTTGCATGAACTTAACTAAATATTTTCTGATTCCAGTTTTGTAGTCAGTCTCTCAAACACTCTAGCATCACCAATAGTTGAACATTTCACTTGGGCTTTTGTATAATGTCTCGTACATTTTATCGTATAACTCGCCCAGAACCTAGTTTCAGCCATTGTTCAGAAATGTTTTTCTTACAGTGGAAGTGAATGGTGACTGAGGCAGTGCCTAACATATTGCTTAACATCCCCTTTTGAATTGTCATTTTTGGGTGAACTACCCCTTTAAGACTCTTGGTACATATTACCTTGTTTACCACCTTAAGGCTCAATCCTGAAGTTTAATTGTAAAATGGCCCTTCCTGCAGTTTCTCTAGTATCTATGTGGGAGCACAGGAACTAATATGCAACTGCCACTCATCAGCTCTCCGTATCTTGAGCCATAATGACCATTGATCTGTGACTCGGTCCGACACTCCCACTGTGAATAATAGCTAATTAACCAGATATTCAAATGACAAATCGTGCAATTCTGTGTGTGCGCAAAGGAAAACCAAAACACCAGGAGGGTGATTATTTAAATGAAGCTGAGAGGGTCACCCATGTCGCCGACATGTGGTGTGTGTCACAGCGAATGAACCTTAAATGCCGCAGCAAGGTGTGTGTGTGTGTGTGTGTGTGTGGTAACTCTTAAACGGCAAT